>DWRB01000028.1:0-63094 GCA_018250355.1 Bolla brennus | reverse complement strand
TGGATTGCAATTTCACTTAATGGGATTCCTTTTTTAAGTAAAAAGTTGTAACTGATTTTAAATTCCTGATCAATTAATTTTTGAGTTGAAGCGACGTTATTATCATCATATATATTTGTAGTAATCTCTGTAGTAATATTTGTAGTAATCTCTGTATTTGTATTACGTTCTAACGCAAGAGACTCTTCCGTTTTATCGTAAGAGGGTGTTTCTTTAGAATGTAAGACCCTCTTGCTCTCTGTTGTAATAGGGCTATTACGTTTCAATGTAGGAGGGGTGTCATTTCCCCAATACATAACGGATATTTTCTGAATCATTTTAGGTATAGGTTCAACATACATAACGTTATTGCACCTTGTCCCGCTAACAACAATCGTCCTAAATTCAATTTTTATAAGACCGCGTTCTTTTAAAAAGTCACATGCGTCTTTTACTTGCCTTTTTGTAAATCCAAATGAATCGGCTAACTGTTGATAACTCTTTTGAAGCATGTCTGCCTTGAACTTTTGTTTATATTGAACTTGACTAGACTCTTCACTTCTTACTTCAGTAGGTTTATACCAATAAACGAATTCCCCTAAGATAGTAATTGCAACAATATTAGGTTTGCCATTATCTAACGTAAGTGTTTTAAACCACCCATGATCTATAACATTGCCACGAAAATTTATTTGCCCTATTTGTAATACCTTGTTGTTCATAGCCTTCACTCCTTTTCATAAAACCAATGTGCTATTCCCCTTTTTCGAATGTTAATGAAAAATTAATTAGTTTTTATGGTATACTTATAGAAATTTGTTTTTTCTAACGGACCCACTGCCATGGGTCTTTTTATTTTCTTCTACATCACTCCAAGCCCATTTTCTTATCGGTTTATAAGTGATATAAAACAACCAGAAAGCACCTGTGATTGAAAATCCGAATATAGCTAATGATGTTAAATCTTCCACTAGATCACCTCCTTTTGGGCTTCTAGCCATGCTTCCAAATCTTTTTGTAGAAAAAGTAATTTGCGCCCTTCTCTGATAACCGGAAACTGCGGATGATTTGCCAACTCATACACTCTGCAAACTGCGATGTTGAGATAAGCAGCTGCTTCTTTTACTCGCAATACCTTGTTTGGTTGTGATTGTTGATGTAAATCAGCTAATGCTGATCTGATTTCTTCACGAATCACTTCACGGATTGACTCTTTAATGATTTGATCTAATCCCATTTTCTTTCGCTCCCTTCCATTTAACTTAACTAGTTTAAACTTAACCATTAGTTAAGTTTTGGATAAAAAATTTTAATTGCATCTAGTTTCACTTTTAAGAAATCAGCAATTTTTACAATTAAGTCATAATAAGGACGGCGTTTGCCATTTTCTATGTACCAATAGTACACTTCGGTAATACCAACGGCCTCAGCTACTTCCTTACATGTATATCCTTGTTCTACACGTAGCTGTTTTAGAGTTTTCATATGCAACTCCTCTCTTCCGTTTTTGTTGTTAATTACATAATAACTTAACTAAAAGTTAAGTTCAAGTTTTTTATAAAACTTTTTTTAAAATTTTTACCTTTCCACTTAACTGATAGTTAATATATAATGACAGTGTAGCATAGTGTAGTGTAGTGCCGTGTGTCACACTATAACAGTGATAAAGAAGAAATAACTTCATATAAAATAGATAAAATAAACTTGGGGTGTTTTAATTATGTTTATTCATGAAAGGTTAAAGTTGTTAATTGAAAAAAGAGGGATTACCCAACAACAATTAGCTGATGCAATTGGTGTTAGTCATGTTTCTGTTTATAACTACGTTGAAGGAAAAAAATCACCAGGTACACGTACACTTCAAAAAATAGCTAATCATTTAAAAGTTACTACTGATTATCTACTTGGTTTATCTGATTCATCAGATTTAACAGCAGACCAAGATCTACAACTTACAAAAGAAGCTCAAGAAATTCTTCAAATCATAAATGATCTACCTGAAGAACAACGAAAAAAAGCATTAGAACAACTAGAAATGTTTGTGAATTACGAAAAAGCTAAAGGAAATATTTAATGAAAAAAGACTATCCGAAAAAATTAGATAGTCTCTTTTAAATTGCTTTTTCTCTTTCATGTTCACTTAAACAAATAGATAATAATGTTTCTTTTGGATTATCTTCTTCTTGCAGAAGTAAAAGCGCTTTTTTTATCAGATTAACTTCCCCATCTTTACTTTTCATCTTCTCTTATCCCCTTATCTCTTTTGCTATTTTTTTACATAAATTTCTTTTTTGTTCATAAATCTAAAAAGGAAATCTCCCTTAAAACTACAAATGACACCGTCAATTAAGACGATGTCATTTTAAATTTATATATGTAAACCTATATTTTGTATCTTACCAACCGCCACCAGGGTCAACCATCATTTGCTGAACTACTGGTTTTGAGTCATTGGTACTAGGCTTTTTTTTCGCAGAATCAGTGTTAACAACTAGTGTAATTGCTAATAATAGTACAGGAATAATTGTAATTAATTTTTTCACCTAATCACCTCTTTCCGATGCTAATTATAACAAATATTCAAATTAAACCCAAGTGAATTTTCGGTAAATTCGAATAAAATATATTTCCTGATTTTTGACACATTAGTAGAGATTGTTTCATTAACTCTTCTCTTTTAGCTCCCTCATATGATAAAGCTAAATAAGCGGTCTGTATGTCTGTTAATTCACCTGTAGAACTTTTTATTTGATTTAACATTTCCCTCGCTCCTGTTGTATTACCTTGTTTAATCATTAAATATGCCAGTTCACTTGGATGTACAACATCTGTTTCACTAATTTCTTTGTCATGGTGGATCTTTAAAAATGATAATGTATGTTGCACCATTTCTTTCTTCTTCTCTACAGCTTCAACCTTTCTATCACCAATCACTTGTAATGTTTTCTCTAGGTAATATTTTGATTTCTCATATTTACCTATTGAGAAAACATACGATTCACCTAGCTTTAAGTACGCATTTACTTTTGGAAAAGAAAAAAAGTTATCCCACTCAAGATCATCTATTAATTTAATACAAACGTTTCTCGCTTCATCTACTTCTCCTCCTTGCAATGAAGTAACAGCAATCGCTTCTCTGTGACGTAATTTGAAGCACTCACGAAGATGTTTATTACTAATTTTATCAATTTTAGTTTCTATTGATTTCAAACGCTCATTTAAAGCCGTATAATTTCCTGTTTGATATTGCGCTTGACATAATAAAATTTCAGTTAACACTTCCATCTCAATTGTTTTCACTGATTTACTTTCTATATGCAACGCTTTATGATACAGTTTGGCATTCAACTCACCGATATATCGTTTATAAATAATCAGATATACACTTGCAAATTCTTTATTTTCAGACACTTTAGACTGTGCTTCACTATTTATTACTTCAATCAAAAGATCGACCTTACCTCTTAAAGCTAAGTCCTCCATCGCTTCACGTAAATTCTCTGATTTCGGATTTGTGACATCGATATAATTCTTTAATATATTCCCTTGTACCTGTATGCCTTTATTTAATAGAATAATTGTTTTAGAAAGAAAACCAAAACTAATATCTGTGTTACCTTTAAATACTTTTGTAACAGTACTTGGCTTAACCCCCCAATGATCTGCTAGTTTATTTTTTCTTATACCAGCTACACATAATTCTTTTTCAATTTGACCTAGAGCTTTCCACATGCTTTGTCCCCCTTATTGGAACAAGACACACTTCCCTATCATGAAAACGCACCTTAATGATGAATTACATCCAAAAGCTGTGTTATACTAGCCGTATACGTTACGAAAACTCGTAACCGAAAGGCTCATGGCAAATGTTTTCCCTACTACAATTAGGGTTAAACGGTGTAAACGTGTTCCCAGCACAATTACACACGCTATGGGTCTTTTTCGTTCCGTCAAATTATATTATTAAGAATATTCTATCACAAAACAACCAAACATCCATTCTCTCATATTCTGAAAATACTTGAGAAAGTTGAAAATATTAATATACGCCTTGTTTTTTAACCCGCCCAATAAAATATGCAATATTGCATTTGATAATCAGAGTAGATATTTCACTGTTTTTTAACAATAAATGAAAACCCTACTCTATAACTGAATTTATTTTTATATGGTAAAATGTATCCATCGCTGATATGTCCAACTATGTAATTTTTATAGCAGCAAAATTACAACTAGACTTATACACCATGATTCAAAACAAAATGAAGGAGTGTTTTAAGTGAAAGGACATATTCGAAAAAGAGGAAATAAATATTGTATTGTGGTCGACATTGGACCTGATTCAGAGACAGGAAAAAGAAGACAAAAGTGGTTTTCTGGGTATAAGACAAAAAAAGAAGCACAGGCTGATGTTGCGAAGAAGATTACAGAATTAAATGAAGGAACTTTTATAGAGCCGTCAAAAGTTACATTAAAGGAGTATCTAAATCATTGGCTAGAAATTAAAAGTATGAGTATAGAAAGAAGTACTTTTGTTGGTTATAGGGCATTTATCAACCAACATGTTATACCTAGTATTGGAATGGTCACACTCCATAAATTAAATGTTATGCACATTCAAAAATGCTATAAAACTGCGATAGATAAAGGTATTGCAAACAATTCTATTCTGCTTATGCATAGAATATTAAAGAGCGCTTTAAATCTAGCTGTAAAACAAAATATTATTTCTCGAAATCCAGCTGCTTTTGCTGAGATACCGAAAAAAGAAAGAACCTCTATCCAGACTTGGACAGAGGAAGAAGTAAAAAAGTTTCTTTTGCATTCACAAGAATCACGATATCATATTGGCTATCTACTTGCAATAACTACAGGTATGCGTATGGGAGAAGTTCTAGGCTTACGATGGCAGGACGTTGATTTTGAAAAACACACCGTTACAATAAACCAAACATCTGGCCATGACAATAAAATCAAAAAAACAGCAAAAACAAATTCATCAAAGCGTACCATTCCTGTACCTAAAGAAACTATAGAATCCTTAAAAAGACATAAGATTTTAATTAATAAAGAGAAATTAAGGTTTGGCTCTGCTTATCAAGATCAAGATTTAATTAATTGTAATGAGTTTGGAAGAATTATAAAAAAAGCACATTTCAGAAAGAGCTTCATTAGAGATACACACAAAGCGGGTATAAAAGAAATTAAATTCCATGATTTAAGACATACACACGCTACCCTACTATTGAAACAAGGAGTTAACCCTAAAATTATCAGTGAGCGATTAGGTCATACAGACATTTCAATGACATTAAGTGTGTATTCGCATATTTTACCGAATATGCAAGAAGAAGCTGTTAAAAACTTCGGTAAAAGCATCTTTGGATAACTTATGTTTGCAAAATGTTTGCATTTTATAAAAATAAGTCAAACAAACGTTGTTATATCAAGGTTTGTTTGACCCAACATCTTATATTCTTGATAAAACCTCCGAATTCCTATTGAAACATTTAATAACGGAATATTTTCGCCTCCGCGCGTGATACATTCGAACCGATATACATAGGCGAAATAATCTTGAGTTTTTTCATCTTTAATAGGCTCTGACATTGCCTCACAAATATTTTGTGATCTAAGAGGCGAAAAATATATATCTTCTTCGTTGATATTCTCTAATCGTACAGGTTGTTCACAAAAAATATGTGAAATTAAAGCGGGCACCCACTTAGAATATATTTCAGTATCATGTAGTACTGTTAAGTTAGAAATTAAATCGTAATGCCATTCATATTTTGGCAATTCTATTAATTTATTAGGTTTCCAATCATGAATCACCTCATACCAACTTTGGAAAATATAATCGAGTTGTTCTTTTCTAATAGGTTCTTTGGATACAATCCATGGTGTATTTTCATTTAATACATATGGATTATGCTGAATAAACAATATATCAGAAAACATATCATATAATCTTTCATTCAATCGTTTCAACTTACTCGTTAATAAAAATGTCTTATAATGTATCTCTACAATATCGAGCCATTCAATAGGAAAATATATAAATGATACGCTTTCGTTTAAAAGAGGTTCTACTATATTTTTAAATGTTAACAACTTTAATTTTTCCATAAAATGATTACTTCCTTTCTTCGTTTTTCTTAATCACAAAAAGCTAGAAAATTATCACTTAATCTAATCGATTTCTATCAAGTATTTAAAAGAGAAGTATAAAGATTCCTCCGAATAATAAATTATTAAAAAGACTGATTTAAAAATTAAAAGTAATTATCATATACGACACCTCTGATATCATTATTTTAATACATTCAAATTATATAATATTATTAATGTAATTATTTATTTTTTACAATAATTTTACAATAAAATTAAAAAAGAACACCTTAAATCGGTGCCCTTCTTGCAAATAACAACATTTATGTAATTGAACATATAGATAAGACTAATCCCCCTAATGTAATTGCACTTAGTAATCCAAATACAAATCCAGTTATGCAAATACAATCAGCAAGACAAATGGAAGACTGCGATAATGGAACAAATGACCTACTTGTACTTGATCCATATTGTTTTATTTTCTCATAATTCATATCTAACATTAATTGTAGACATGCTATACCTTCCTCAATAGAATGAAGAGATTCTTTTTCTAATCGATCCAATAATTTACTATTAAAAGTAATTGGAAGAGGATACCGTTTATCTAATTTCATATTTTGATAAATTAATTGTAAACGAGATAATATATTATTTTTCTTTTTTTCACATGTTACTGTGTGTTTCATTTTATTAAATTCAATTAATAACAATGTCAATTCATCTCTGTTTCCGTATAAATCCCTTGCTATTTTTCTCTTTAGTTTGTACGAATGGATAATAGATTTTATTTCAATCATTTTACTACACTTCCTAATAAAATTTTACTTACCCCAATATTTTAACAATAAACAGTACTTTTAAATCTTATTTAAAATACACTCAAGTATCTTCATTTACTATCGATTAACATTACATTAACCTTACATAGTTGTAATAATTTCTTTCGCTACCCACTAACTATAAGCAACAGTTTCCTTATTTGATGGTAAAAATATAAAAAAGCAATGATTAGTTTTTAAGTCTAGTCATTGCTTTATATATCTTATCTTGATTTACAACTAAAAATCTAAATATTATTCTTTCACTTGAATACTATACATGTGTTTTAATTAAATTCTTTAATAAAAATTATATAATGCTTCACTGATGGATTCCTTTTTGCTCTTATCAATATTCATATGTTACAATAGTACCAGTTGTATCAGTAGTACCATTAAAACCACTAAAACAATTTGAACAACTACCACAGCCACCACAACCTCCGCAGCCGCCACAACCAAAACAACCGAAGCAACCAATACAACGGAATCCACCACAGCGACCTGCACAACCTCCACAACGACCACCACAACCTCCACAGCGACCACCACAACCTCCACAGCGACGAACAGCATCTTCAATATAATAATATGGATATTGGTTTTGCTGGTCCCAATACACAATATTTCCAGGCTGGTAATCATTAAGGCTTAATGCTTGTAGTTCTTGTTGAAACTTATTCATTTTCATGACCTCCGTTTATAAACTTCAACCTTTTCAATGCTTTCCTATATTTCTGTTCGTTAAATCTAAGTAGAAATAGCGCTATAAAGTGAAACTTTAATCAGTGGGGGTTTTGTTCATCCCCACTGATTATTAGTTGAACCAATCGGACGTTTACGGACAGTTGATCTCCCACCTAACTTCTTTGCTCCAACTGAATTTTGAGGTGGGAGTTTTACTGTCCGTTAACGCGGGATAAACTAAGTTCAATACGTACACCTACAAAATATGACCTATCACTAGATGATGCATCTTGTTCATACACTTATTTTTAGGTTATTTTTTCCATGGGCTCATTTTTATAAATTGAAAAAAGACGCACTTAGATCGATGCGTCTTTTTGCGATACTTCTTTTATGAAATCATATACATAAATATTATTCATACCTGTGAATAACAATACCTCTACTCATTTTCCAATTACATCTTTTATGTCTGTATTCACTGGCCACTTTTCTAGAGTATAAGCCATTTCCCAAAATGAATATTCATATTGACTGCTAATAATGAAATGCTGTTTCATTCGCTTACGGTCAGACTCTGTTACGTTTTCAGCGATAGTATCTAATCTTGTAATTTGCTCTTCAACTAGCGTACGGAACCAATCAGATCCATAAGCAGAAATCCATTCGTTATAAATTGGCTCTTCTGGCTGACACTCTTTTAAACGCTCACCAATTTCATAATACAACCAATAGCAAGGTAAAATTGCTGCAATGATATCACCTAAATGTCCTTCATACGCAGCACGATACATATGTGACGTGTACGCATATGCAGTTGGAGCAGGGATAAAATTATCTTTTTCTTCTTGTGTTATCCCTAGTTTCTTCGCAAAATTCTCATGTAAAGATAATTCCGCCTCGTATGTATTTTGAGCATGGTGTGCCATACGAGCTGTCGTTTCTAATTCTAGAGCCTTTGCAGCTCCTAAAGTTTGTACTCTAGCGAAATGACTCAAATAATATGAATCTTGAAGCACATAATAGCGAAAACTAGCTAAATCTAACGTTCCCTCGCCAAGTTTTTTTACAAAAGGATGATGAAAACTAGCTTCCCAAATTGAATCTACTTCTTTACGTAATGATTGTGAAAAAGTCATTTAAATCCCTCCAAGTAATTTATTTATTATACGTATTTATCCACAGTTATTAATGCTTTAAAATAAAAAAACTTTCTTTACAAACGTAAAGAAAGTGAAATTGACAGTATTTATTCATAAAATAGTAATGTCTTCCCACTTCCCTACGCTAGTATTAACCAGATCAGGTACTAAGAGTCTCAAATTCTCATTTGATCTCAGCCTATAATAGGCCCCCCTAGTGGATAAATATTTAATTTTCGTATTGTATTCATCATAACATACTTCATGTTACTGTCAAAAGTATTCATGATACCGCTACTTAAAATCCTTCTTCTTTTCTTACTCTCAATGAAGTTTCAATAATCATATCTAATAGTTTACTATAATGAATACCAGCTGCATCTGCACTTTTCGGTAGTAAACTTGCTTGTGTCATCCCTGGTAATGTATTAACCTCCATTACATATGGAATTCCGTCCTTTACCATCATATCCACCCTTGCATAAACGCTGCATTTCAACGCTTTATAACAAGCCAGTGACGCTTTGTTTACACGTTCCTTCAATTCATCTGGAAGTTCGATAACTTCTTCAACTGTACTAGCATCATCATATTTCGCATTGTAATCAAAGAACTCCGCCGCATGTCGAATTGAAATGATAGGTAACTGTTTTCCATCAAAAATTGAACATGTAATCTCGTCACCTTTTATATACTTCTCTATTACAACTTCAGAATCCCATTCAAACACAGTTTCCAGCATTGAAATTAATTCATCTTTATCATATACAATCTTTACCCCAACACTTGAGCCACCAGAGTTAGGTTTTACCACTAATGGAAACCCTAACGTATTTAATTCATCAACATTTAGATCCGCCATTTTTGTAAGTTCAATCCAATCGGGTGTTTCTATACCTTCATAGCGTAAAATCTTTTTCGAAATATTTTTGTCCATACATATACCGCTAGATAACATATTGCTCCCGCTATAAGGAATACCTAAACTTTCAAGCGTGCCTTGAACCGTCCCATCTTCTCCGTATTTTCCGTGTAATGCGAGCAGCGCAAAATCAATGTCTTTCGCTTTTTCGATTAAATCCATTTTTTCATTTAACGTAATTGGTACGATTTCATATTTATTTTTATCTAAATTTGCAATCATTTCATTTCCAGTCATAATTGATACTTGTTTTTCAGAGGATACTCCACCCATAATAACGCCAATTCTCATTTCCTCAACTCCAAATTTCAGTTTTTATTGTATCACCAATTATTTTGATTCCACGAACTATTTCTTCTTCTTTCAGACGTGAAAATCCTAATCGAAAAGTAGTCGCTCCTCCTCCATCAGAATAAAAAACATCTCCAGGAGAAAATGTAACCCCTTTCTCATAACACTTTTGTAAAAGTGTGCGGGCATGAATTTTTTCTTCTAACTCTATAAATAAATGAAGTCCACCATCACCGGTCATTCTTTGAAACGGAATGTACTCGTTACACGAACCAACAGCTAACTCATATTTTTTCTTATAAACAGATCTTGCCTTTTTTAAATATTTTTCAAAATATCCTTCATGTAAATATTGAAATAGAACAGCTTGATCTAACGTAGATGTGTGAATCGTTCTTGCTCTTTTTACACTTTCTAAATGATGAATCAGTTCTTTATCTGCGATGATCCAGCCTACACGTAAACCAGGGAAAAGTACCTTTGAAAAGCTACTAATATAAATTACATTATTACCAGCGCCAGCAAAAGTTAATAATGGCGCTAAGTGTGAACCTGAATAACGTAGCTCTTCATTAAATCCATCTTCTATAATAGGAACTTTATATTTGGAGAATAATCTCATCAGTTCCGTTCTTTTCTCCGAACTCGTAACAATTCCGGTTGGATTATGATAGGAAGGAATTAAATATGCGAAATCAAACTCTTTTTTACGCAAACTTTTTTCTACTTCGTTCGTATCGATGCCATCTTCATTCATATTAATTCCGTGAACTTCAAGTCCATGTAAACGGAAAAGCTTCAATGCAGCATGGTGAGTTGGATTCTCACAAATAACCCGCCCTGATTTCTTCGATAACGAGGATAGCACGATGTCTAATCCTTCTGTAAATCCATTTGTAATTAAAATATCTTTGTTCGAAATATCTACACCTTTCATTTCCATATAATGAAGTAGATAATTCATTAAAGGTCTATAACCTTTTGCGTATCCGTAGTTTAATACGACATCCCCTTCAATGGACATACGAGTAAGAAAAGCTCTTTTGAAATTTTCCACATCAAATAGCTTTTCGTCCGGAGCAATGCTATTAAAAACAACCATTCCTTTTTCCCAGCGAACACCATGTTTCATTAAATCTAATTCATCCGCTAATAAGGTAACTGTATTAAGTTTATTTTTCCAATCTATTTCAACAGACGAAGTGTTCGATATATCAACCTTCGCTACAAAATTCCCTTTACCTTTAACTGCATAAATGAGTCCTTCTTGCTCTAAATCCGCATAAGCAGCGAGTACAGTATTTCTACTCACACTTAGTAATTCACTTAGTTCCCTAGTTGAAGGGATTTTTTGATCACCGAGCAAATGACCTTTCATAATCATCTTTTTCAAATAATCTTTCAATTGAATATAAACGGGACGATCTTTCACAACTTTAAAATTTTTAAACAATTCCTTACCCCCTGCAATCATTTTTGCATATTTATTTCTTTCTCAAAAGGTCCACTACATATGTATTTTTTATAATGGGCGGTACGGTCTTATAAAGTGAAGGCTAGTAATCAATGGGGATATTACCCCTCGTTAATACGGTACAAATCTTTACGATATAAGTTAATAATATCTTTTAAAGCTGCTGCTGCGGCTCCGCGTGGATTAGAAGCACCTCCAATTGTAGTAACTTGCCCCATCGTATCTGTAAAGAACGTAATTCCTTTTTCTGTCCCATTTACTTTTGCTAGCGGATGATCTTTATCTATTTCGTACGGTTCCACATGAAAAGCCACTTTACCATCCTTATCCTTATATGCTGAAGCTATTAATTTAATATATTTATTCTGTTCTTTAGCATTTCGAATTTGTTGTTTTGTAACATGCTCGATTCCTTTTATATGTATATCGGTAAGCGTATTCTCCGTTCCCATTAAACTGTTTGTCAACAGTAACAATTTACACGCACTATCAGAACCACTTACATCTAATATTGGGTTCGTTTCAGCAATTCCTTTACTTTGCGCTTCTTTCAGTGCTTCTTCAAACGTAATATCATCCTCATGCATTTTCGAAAGAATATAATTTGTAGTCCCGTTTAATATTCCTTCTATTTTTTCAATATGACAACCAGCTAAACTAAATTGACCAATATCAAGTGTCGGTAATGCCGCCGCAGTTGCACCACTATATCGAATTCGTACATTTGCGATTTTTGCTGCTTCATTTAGTTCTCTCCAGTTTGTAACGAGTGCACCTTTTGAAATTGCTACTATATCCATTTGTTTTTCAATCGCTTGTTTTATATATTGTTTTCCTGGATTTCCATCTTTAAGATTTGTAACGGTTGATTCTACTAATACAGTTCCACTTATGCTAGTTGTTGCTCGTTCCTCTGGATGATGTTCAATATATTCTTCAATTGCAGCGCTACCGCCACCATACATTAATAAGTGCTGAATAGATAATCCGTCCTCATTATGTATTGCAACATTTCTACCTAATACGCCACTTACAACTAATTGAATCCCATATGTTTCATATATATATGAATATTTTTCGTTTAATAATTTTACAAACTCTCTGCCAACTGTTCCATATCCTGATAATACAACTTGAATTTTCATAATATACCCCCATATTTTTCTACCATATCCCTCTTTCAATATAATATAAAGCGCCCTCGAATTCCATCGAGAGCGCATTATTATTACCTATTTCGGTAATCTTGATAACTTTTCTGCAATTGTTCTATAAAACTCTTGAATGCTAGAAAAACCTAACGTATCTGAAACACTCAATCCTACCATGTCGAGATGGTCCCAATTTTCTTTCGTTTCGATATGATTCCATTTTCCAATCTGTAAAATCTCATTATTATATACAGCAGTATTAGAAGAAGGTGCAATCATAGAATTTGTATTTACTACACCATCATTTTGCCACCAAGAAGTATTTATTACTGGTCGATTTTCTTCATATCTTGCATAGGAACCTAAGAAAAACGCATTACCCATTAACACCTTATTCATTGTTATATGAGGTAGATGTAAACCTGTTATAGGTGCCGCTTGTGATGCATGACCACTATATGATAAGTAATACACATCTGATTGCGTCTTTACCCAATTATTAAGCTCCTTTGCACCATCAGTACTTAAATCCCATTGACTAATGTCTTTTGTATTTTTCCAAATTGAACTATTTACAATACGATCAGTATAATGGAAAGGGGACTCTCCAGCATTCTTTTTTAACCCCCATTGATCCAATTTAAAATCGTATAATGATAAATTATTGTTTCCTCCTAAACTTGCAGCTGTAATGAGTAAATCTTTAACGAACGGCAGTAGAAGACTACCATCCGCCAGTGTTGTGCCATTGTGAGGAGTTGCTAATGTTGTCACACTATGAACATATGATTTCTTGCCCTCAAATAGTGGTGATATATTCGTGTTCGGATGATTTTTTTCTTCAAAATTACCTTCTTTTAATAGCTGTACTAATGTTCTAATCGTTTGTCCGCCCATGCTATGCCCAACTAAATGAACTTTATTTGTTTCACTCCAATTCGGTGCAAAACCACTATAAGTTCTGCCAAAACGATTATGTCCATGTTTCTCAGCATGTGCGGCACCGTAGTCTACTGTACCACCGTTAATTTGCGCATATAATTCACATGCGCGATCCCAGTTACTAGAAACAGGTCCAACAGCAGCAGTATGTACTGTATAGCCACTTCTTTTTAAATCTTCTTGTATATCATGAACACCACCCCAATATTTAACCCCTAACATTTCCTCTCTACCCCACCCAGCAAATCCATTCACTAGTATGATAGGATAATTATTTTGTTGTTTCTCTTCAGCGTAAGTTATTTTTGCTGCGAATAAAAACACAGTCCCTATTGCGAATAAACATATTTTTAAAAATAATTTCCCCATGCTTCCTCCCCCTAATAAAACGTTTACATTTCCCTATTAAAAATGAGTTCTTAACTTAAACATAATGTAAAGTATTTTATATACATTGTATATAGAGAAAACATACACAAATGTTGATAAATATTAATTCAAGTGAGGAATTACTTTTTACAATACAACTTGTAAATCTGATTATTTGAATTTATAATTAGATTTAGTTTCCTCATGTTAAATAGCTTTAATAATTATAAGAAAACTAATTTTATTACTTAAGGAGGAGGAAAAGGCATGCAAATCGGATCAAATATTCATACGTTATCTCAACCTACTAAAATAACTCCATCTAATCTTGAGCATAATACTATCTCTTCTACTAAACTTGAAGATAAAAAATCAAATGATCCCATCAAGTTTGATATTCGTTCATCTGAAAAAGAAATGAAACAACCTGAGCATAAATTTAACGAATTAGATTTATGGAAGATGTTAAAAGATAAAGGTGTTCCTTTATGGATCATACTTGAAATGCTACAAAGGTCTCGTAAGGAAAAAGAATCTCAAAATAATTCAGTTCAAAATTCAAATGCGATTGAAGAACCGAGCGAGACGCGATTAAATGAAGTAATGTAAACTATGTTATATAAATGGTCTAAATAAAAAAGAGTTCAAGGCTGATAAAATTCCTATCAACCTTGAACTCTTTTTTATGATTTTTCTCCAATCGTGACAAATTGAACTGATACTTCTTTCTCAAAATCTTTAATTAACTTTCTTACTTTTACATATTCATTAGTCAATGTATTATCTGTCGACATTTTAGGTTTTTCGTCACCTAAAGATTTTTTCAGATGAAGAAGTTGCATTTTTGTTTCATTTACTTTTATTTCTTTATACACATTATTTTTCGCTACAATTACATACCATAGTGTTCCATAGTTTCGATTATTACCAAGCCAAGCATCACTTTCATATGTAACTGGTATCGCTTTACCTTCTATTTCAATACTTTTTATATTCTTTTCTTCTTCATTTATAAATAATAGTGAACTTTCTTTTGGAAAATTCGGTAACGTATCTAAAGGTTTAGAATGAGATGTATGATCTCTTTTACGAAAAATTTTTGCTGTAATCATCGCTTTTGCAGTAGATTCATTTAATATCAGAACCCTTTTTTGATCAAATCTACCTGTTTTCACCGAAAAAACTTCATGTTCTTTCGTATTTTCCTTATAACGCTTCATAATTGTTGAAGTATGATTCTCATCTCCAATGATTAATACGCCGTTAGCTGGAAATCTGTTTTCATTTTTAGAGCATGCACTTAAACTTATTAAAATTAATATACTTAATATGAAAATAGAGAGTGTTTTTTTCATCACAGTTCCTTTCATAACTCAAATTGTTTTTTTACATGCTTTTCTGCAATCTTACTTGCTGATATTCTCTACTGTTCCATAGTTTTATAAAGCTTTTGTAAGTAACGCCAACGAGTTATAAAGAAATATAAAACTTGTATACATATAAATGAAATTAAAATTATGATAGAGCTATCCATAATAGAAAAATCGACTAATTGTTGTAATGCCATATAAGCCACCACAGTATGAATCACTGCAACGATAATCGGTAAGAAGAACATTAATACTAATTGTCTTGTTACAACTTTTTTCAACTCTCGTTTACTTAATCCCATTTTCGAAATCATCTTATATTGCTGCTGATCGCGGTCCAAATCAGTATATAACCGGAAATAAATAAAACTAGCAGCGAAAGTAAAGAAGACGATTCCAACTAAAACACTTGCCATAAGTAATAACCCATTCGTTTGTTTTGCACTTAACAACTCTATAGTTAGTGCTCTAAATTCAAAATGTATGTCTCTAGGATCTTGATCGAATATGTCACTTAATTGGTTTGAAATCTCTTTCGTTTTTATCCAATCATCAACAACAAATCCATAAGTTCGATATTGAATAATATTTTCAAAATCTAGATTACTATTAAGCGGAATTTCATCATACACATGATCTTGAATCGCAATATTAATCCCTTCCGTATCGTGTGGCAAAACTAAATTATCTACAGTTTTTTTCACATGAAATGTCTTTGTCCAATCGCCTTGAATGACTTCAATATTCTTTTTATAATCACCATTTTTAAACTCTTGTTTTTGTGATACGACTCCAGGGATTAATAACATTTCATCTTCTTTTTCAATCGTTTCTTGTTGGTACCCGAGTGCTCTCGCAAGTTCGTTATATTCACTTAACTTCATTACATTTACATTACTTTCTGTATAAATATCTGAAGTGGAAGCCATTCGATATGGAATATTAGAATCAGCAAGATGTTTTTTTATAATCGAGAGGTGTTTATCCGTTATGTTATTTTTATCAGGAGCTGTATACAGAAATGTATACGGGTTTGTCATCCTTACCAAATCTTTATTTCCAAGAGCTGCTGTCGTGCCAATTGCTGTAAAAGCAACTGCTGAAATAATAGATACTATAAAAAACATTGTTGCATTATCTTTCATACGGTATATTAATTCTGAAAATGTTAATATATTGGTTCTCTTTAAAAAGAAAGATTCACTCCTTTTCACAAGATGCAATATATAAACGCTACACTGTGTATATAAAAAGTACGTTCCTATAATTACTAGGAGCACACCCATTCCGAGCGTAATAAAACTATAACTTGGGATAAAGCGGAATACTAAAATATAGCCATATCCTATACTAAATAAAGAAAAAATTGATAATAAAATTGACGATTTCGGTTCAGGCTTTGGCTTTTCCCCTGCTTGAATAAGTTCCACAAGTTCTGTTACTTTTATCATTTTAAAAGTAACTAACGAAACAATTAAAAATAAGAAAAGAAACGTGATAACTGTTAATAATACAGCCTGGACTGGTATGTAAAAAGGTAAACCGTTACTAATCATTAATACACTGGCGCTTATTAATAAAACTAGTTTAGAAAATACGAGGCCGATAAGAATCCCGATACAAATCGAACCAAGTCCAATTAACATATTTTCAATTAACAATAACTTTTTAAGCTGTCTCATTGACATACCTTGCATCATTAAAATGCCAAATTCTTTCTTACGCGTTTTTAAAAACGAACTCACTGAATATAAAATAAAGAAAAATGAAAATACAAAAATCAAACCTTGTGAAACTTTAAATCCCAATGTACCAAATGCACTTATCGTTGCACTCGTCGACTGTAACTCACCTTGTAAATCAGGATGAAATAATAAAAGAGCGTACGTAAAGAAAATCATAATTGAAAATGCACTGCTTAAAAAGTGAGCTGCATATATACGCTTATTGCGAAAAATATTATTAAATGCGAACTGACGAAAAGTCATGCCTTTTCCCTCCTAACAAAGAAAGGACATCCATAATCTTTTGATAAAATGCTTGCCTGCTTTCACCACAATAAATTTCGTTATATAATTGACCATCTTTTATAAATATAACTCTGCTGCAAAAACTCGCTGCATACGGATCATGAGTCACTAACATCATCGTAGCTTTTTCTTCCTTATTTAGAGTATCTAACATCTCCATTACATCATTTGAAGATTTAGAATCTAAATTCCCTGTTGGTTCATCTGCAAGTAATAATTGCGGCTTATGAACAATTGCACGAGCAATTGCTGTTCTTTGAGCTTGGCCTCCTGATATTTCAAACGTTCTTTTATTCAATATATCTGTAATATTTAATTTCTCTGCAATTTCTTGTACGCGTTTGTTCATTTCTTGCACAGAAACGCCATCTAATGTCATCGGCAATACGATATTTTCCTTCACTGTAAGCGTGCTAAGTAAATTAAATGATTGGAAAACAAATCCTAATTGTTTCCTACGAAATAAAGCTAAATCTTCTGATGATAACTGGAAAGGATTTGTACCGTTTATTACTATTTCTCCCGATGTTGGAGAATCGATAGTAGATACCATATTTAATAACGTTGTTTTCCCGCTACCAGATGGCCCCATGATCCCTATAAATTCACCTTCTTGAATTGATAAATCAATATCTACTAATGCTTTAAAAGGTATTTTCCCTTTATATACTTTACTAATATTTTTCGCAAGTAAAATTTCCATTTCTATTCTCCCTTCATTTGCACTTCTCACAATAGAGTGTAAATGAATTGCCTTAATGCTCATATTGATTCATCTTTCATTTATCTTACACGCTTGTAAGATTTCTAAAAAAACTGACAATAAAACTGTTTTCAAACTAAAATTAACGCATAACTATCTTATAATAATTGTATAGTGGTAGAAAATACAATTGTATATCAAATCTTTATTATATAAATGCAAAAAAGCTTAGAGTTTTAGCTCTAAGCTTTTTTGCATTGCATAATCGCTCCCTTTAAAGAGCACTATTTTTTATCCATCCGGATTTACTCAATACATAATGATTATAAATTTGATTTTCTATCATCTGTTGACCCAAATAAGTAAACCCGCATTTTTCAATAACTTTATTTGATGGCACATTTTTAATTAAAACAATTGCGTTAAGGACATCCGCATTTGTATTTTCAAATAAATAACCGATCAAGCCTTTTGTCGCTTTCGTTGCATAACCATTATTATGATATTCACTTGAAACAGCATACATAATTTCTCTGTTCGGTGCAGGGAGTTCATCTTTCATGCCTGTGCAGCACCATCCAATAAATTCATTTGTGGTTTTCTTAAATATTCCTAGTCTTAATATGTGATCATCTATGTTAGTCCTAGTTCTAACAGCATGAAGAAACGCTTTGTTTTCTGGTATTTCATCATTTGTAACCCAATTAACTCTTTGTTCTTTCGTTGATTTCCAGTCTGGTAAAAACTTTTCTATTTCTGGTTGATTTGATATTTTATAAATACTCTCTGCATCTTTGACCGTAAACTCTTGTAGGTATATATCACCACAATTTATTCTAAATAACTTAGTCAAACTCTCTTCTCCCATCTTAATCCCCCTTCCTTACGTTAAAGCGCCTTAATCTGCTTCGTAAGTTCCATAAACCGTTCATCTAGTTCTTTATATTCTTTGTCTTTAGAAGTTAAAAAGCTTAATTTCCCTAATACTTCTTGTCTTTCTGTTTCTAACGTTAAACGTAGCTCTTCAATTTCATCTCTTGTTTTCGTAGGTTCTTCTAGCTGTTTTTGTATCGTATTGCTTAAAAACAAGAGCTTTGCGTTAGTTGTTTTCTCCAGAAAATATCGATCGTGAGAAACGATAACGAGTGTCCCATTATACGCAGCTAATGTATTTTCAAGCTGTTCACGTGAAGGTAGATCAAGGTGATTCGTCGGTTCATCTAAAATAAGTACATCTTTTTCATCTAAAATATAAGCCATGAGCTTACATTTCACTCGTTCCCCCATACTCATATACTCAATCGGCTCTTTCCATTGAGAAGCTTGGAACCCTAAATGTTTCATTAAATTTTGGACTTTTCCTCTTTCTTCAAATGTCTCTTTATAAAATAAATCTTCTGGTGTTTTATCAAGTGGCAAATCAAATACTTCTTGTGTTAAATAACCAATGTTTGCTGAAGGTGAAATCCATACTTCTCCTTCAGCAGCTTCTGTCCCCATAATCATCTTTAGTAACGTTGTTTTCCCGCTACCGTTTGGTCCAATAATCGCAACCTTCTCACCGTGCTGGATTGTAAAATTAACGTTTTCAAATAATGTACGTTTATTAAATTCTTTCCGCAATTGTTTTACTTCTAAGAAACGTTTTCCTACTTTTTTACTCGCTTGAATAGAAAATTCAACTGAATACTCTTCTTTCACACGTTCTACTTTCGTTTTTTCCAGCTCTTTTTCAAGGCGTTTTCGTTTCGATTTAACTTGCGCGTCCATTCGCTTCGCCTTTACACGATAAAATTCTTTCACTCCTTCTTGTTTTGTAGACTGCGCATGTGCCTTTTGTGACCATGAACTTAATTCTTTTATATGAGTTTCTACTTGTTCTATCTTCTTTTGTTGTTTTTCATATTCACGCTGCTGCGTCATTCTTTTCTGCTCACGTGCTTTCATATAACTCGTATAATTACCACTATAATCAATTAATTTCTTATCCTCAATTGACCATATTCTTGTTGCGATAACATCTAAAAAATATCGATCATGTGATACGACGAGAACTGTACCTTTCATGTTTTTTATTTGTTTAATGAGAAATTCCGTACTCATCTCATCTAGATGATTTGTCGGTTCGTCTAAAATTAGGACATTAGGATTTTCGGCAAACCCTTTTGCCAATCGAACTTTCAGCTTTTCACCACCACTTAAAGTAAGAAAATCATTCGTTGGCACGCCCCATTTTGCAAGGAGTTCCGCTTCTTTTGCAATTATATCCTTACTAACAAATGATTCTTTTTCTTGTTCGACATATGCTGTTGTCATATTCATTTGCATCCATTCAACAGTACCTTTTGATGGTTCAATTTTCCCATCTATTAATTGAAGTAACGTTGATTTACCAGCCCCGTTTTTACCAATTAACCCGATAACATCCCCTTGTCTTACTGTCACATTCATTTTCTCTAACAAAGTGTTTTCCTTTATTTCAACATAAACATCATTTAATTTTAATAGTTCTTTCATAATACCGATCCCTTTCATTAAGGGAGAATAAAAAAATCCTCCCAAATAAATTTGGCAGGATTAGTCGTTAAAATATTTATACCCAAATAAGCTATTGCGTAACATAAATAGCAATACCGTTGTATGGAAATTGGGCAGACTAATCCTATTTTTTATAAATTGAAATTTATTGAATTTCAACATTTAAAAATAAGATTAGTTAATCATCGTCCACCCATCATTCCTTTCCGTCGTTAATAACCATATTGTACCATGATAGTACTGTATGAGTAAATGCAATTATATGTGCTGCTATAAAGATTGCTTTCTTTTAGGTCTATTTATCATTTCTTAACTTCATATTTAAAAAGTACAAATTACATTTGCTTTAGATTTCCCTAGTAATAAACTTCTAAGCACTCCCTCTTATATAATTTTTATATAAATTTATGATTAATTATATATTATACAGACTACCTTTCAGTTCTTATAATAAAGTTATCATTTTCAAGGAGGGATTCTACAATGGAATTTAGCAAACTAGGAAACAGTGGATTAACAGTAAGTAAGATTGCATATGGTAACTGGATAAACCATGGTGGAAAAGTAAATGAAGATACTGCAAATGAATGTGTGAAAGCCGCATTAGATGTTGGGATTACAACGTTCGATACTGCAGATGTTTATTCAGACACTATTGCTGAGGAAGTGCTTGGCCGCTCTTTGAAAGGTATACGCCGAGAAAGTATAGAACTTTGTACAAAAGTATGTCATCCGACCGGACCTGGAAAAAATGATCGTGGATTATCACGAAAACATATTATAGAAAATTGTAATGCATCGTTACAACGGCTACATACAGACTACATTGATGTCTATTATGCACATCGATTCGATACAACAACACCTCTGGAAGAAACAATGTTAGCTTTCTCAGATCTTGTAAGACAAGGGAAAATCCTTTATTTAGGCGTAAGTGAATGGACATCGGAGCAAATCACACGCGGTGCAGCACTTGCACGAGAATTGAAAATCCCTCTTATTGCTAGCCAACCTCAATATTCGATGTTGTGGCGAGTTATAGAAACTGATGTGATTCCAACATGTCAACGTGAAGGACTTGGCCAAATTGTTTGGTCTCCACTCGCACAAGGTATTCTCACTGGAAAATATCAACCAGGTAAACCACTCCCCGCCCAATCACGTGCTAATTCAGATGCAGGAAAACCATTTTTCAACAAACTCGTACAACGTTGGATGAGTGATGATGTACTTACTGCAATACAGAAACTTAATCCTATTGCAATTGAAAATAATCTTACCTTACCTCAACTCGCAGTTACTTGGGTACTACAAAATCCAGCTGTTTCCTCTGCAATTATTGGCGCTTCAGATCCGGAGCAAATAAGAGAAAATGTAATTGCTTCTAGTGTTACATTGTCACCTGAAATTATGAGTCAAATTGATAGTGTACTAAAAGGTTTCATTGAGTATGACCCAAGTAAAACAGGTTAAATCGTCGTGACTTGACAATAAATATAGTACCTTTCCCAAATCACTACTGCCCATCCAATCAAGATGGGCCTTTACTTTTCAAATTCAAATTGTGAAGTCGTATAAATCTCTCTAACAACTGCTAAGAAGTTCTCGAGCACGACAGAATTTTCATCCTGCCTCCATCCAGCGTATAAGTTTATTTCCGGTGTATGTTCCTCAATTTCTTTATATATGACTCCCGATTTTTTATAACTTTCCACCGATGATGGAACGACAGAAATCCCCATTCCTGCTGCAACTAAATTAACAATCGTCTGCATTTGAATTGCTTCTTGAACAATATTTAAACTTACTCCATGCTCCCAAAAGTAACTAATAATTAAATCATAAAAGTTAGTACCTAAATGACGAGGAAATAAAACAAATGGTTCATCTACTAGTTCTTTAATAGAAATATTAGGTAACGAAACTAATGCGTGATTTTCATGTAAAACCAATTTTAAACGTTCTTTAGAACAGACTTCGGAAGACAATATTTCATTATTCTGCTTAGAACGAATAAATCCAATGTGAATTTGTTTTTCATAGAGTGCTTTTATTTGCTGGTCTGTTGTCATCTCGCGTAATATAAGCTGAATTTTAGGAAAGCGTTCTCGAAATGTTTTTAATATGTTTATAACCGTTTCTGTAGAATCGACAAAACCGATGATTAAATACCCGATTTTTCCTTCCTCTACAAGCTGAGTTTCTTTAATAGTTCTTTCTACTTGAAGCAGCGTTTGTCGCGCACCTTCTAAAAAGATTTTCCCCGCATTGGTAAGTTCAACCATCCTTTTTGTCCTGTGAAGAAGTTGAACACCTAATTCTTCTTCCAATTTTCGAATTTCTTGACTTAAAGGCGGTTGTGCCATCATAAGACGTTCTGCCGCACGGCTAAAGTTTAATTCTTCTGCCACTGTTATGAAATATTTCATTTTACGAATATCCATTACAATCCCCCTAACATTCACAACTAGTAAAAAATCCCTCCTTCTAATAAATTATAAATAAAAACAGGAGGAAACTATATCAATCCCTTTTCGTTTCTTTTTTATCATAAATCATTTCATGAAAATACGAGAGATTTATACTAAGTTGAATTACATGTTTTGGGCAATTTCATTACTTGCATATACTATTTGATTTACTATTTGGTTGCGTAACGAGTACTTGATATTTTATTCACCCAATTATAAAAACAAAATGTTATTCGTTATCCAACAATCACTTATTGTTTTTCGATAAATTTTTATTGATTACCCCCCTATAATAAGCTATTATATGTTTGTAGAAAATATTAATCTAAGGATTGATTTAATGGACAGGACATTAAAAATCACAAAGTTAAATATGTTTTTAAGGATTTTTCTCATCCCGATTATAGTAGGGATAATTGTTGGTATACTAACTAAATTAGGGCAAAGTATACTTCCAGGACATTGGAATTCATTAGCTAATCTAGGAAGCGTTTGGTTAGTTCCATCCTTTTTCGTGGCTAGCTTTAGTTATTCTAAGCGTACAGCTATACTTTCTGGTATCCTTGCACTACTCGGTATGGTATTAGGCTATTATGGTTATGCAATAGTTATTAAAAATGTAGCTCACTCTATTTATTTTATATCTGTATGGATTGTATGTGCATTTATAGGAGGAACTATCTTTGGAATTGCAGGTTTTCTATGGAAAGATACTACAAATCCACTTCATAAATTCGGAAGCGCGCTTATTAGTGGAGTTTTTGTAACGGATGGACTTCACATTCTTTTAAATTTTGAAGAATATAGTCACATGTTACCTGTTGGATATACCGAAATGATAGTCGGGATTATCTTGGTTCTTGTGTTAGAACGCTCTAATGCTAATCGAATTTCTTCTTTCTTAATGATGGTTCCTATCACTATTTTAGGATTAATTGGATATACATTATTAAGTTTGTTTACTTAATTACAATACTGTATCATGAAAAAACAAAAGACTAATTCTATTATAATCCACAAAACATATCACGAATTCGAATATTATACTTATTAATGTTGATACACCTATCCATAGGATGGATTCATGAAGCTATCTCTTTCAAAAGGGGGGCTTTTTTCTTACAAAAACTATTTATCAGCTTTTTATTAAATACTTCTAATTTAAAGATCGTATTTATTAGCGTGTCATTATACATACTAAGATGACTTTTTACCATTTCATATAATCGCTATAAAGTGAAACTTTAATCAGTGGGGATTTTCTCCATCTCCCACTGATTATTGGCCCTCACCAATTGGACTTTTATGGGCAGTTGATCCCTAACTTCTTTGCTTTCGCTGAATTTTGAGGTGGGGGTCTTACTGCCCATTAAAGCGGGATAAAGTAAGGATAAAAAACTTATCTCCAAAGTTCTTTAGCCTAGTTCACTTATTTACACATTAAAAAATATAATTCGTACAACGGTACCTTTACCAACTTCTGAATGGATTTCTACACTATGTCCTAATTGTTTCGTAATTTCATATACAAGATATAGCCCCATTCCAGTTGATTCTTTAAAATCTCTGCCATTTTCTCCTGTAAAGAAAGGTTTAAACACTCTTGGTAAATCTTGCTTCGGTATCCCTACGCCATTATCGGCAATTTCAAGTATAATTGTATTACCTTCCTTACAAGCTTTCACCTTAATCTTTTCTCTACTACCTGATGAATATTTAATCGCATTCGATAGTATTTGTCCAATTAAAAATTGTAACCATTTCGCATCACTTTCTACACTAATGTCCTTATCAATTTTAAGCTCTGGATATACAAAATTCCGGATAAAAAAGCGTTTATGTTCATGTACAGAATCATTCACTATTTTATGTAGTTGTACTTTTTCCACATAAAAATCTTGTGTAAATGCTTCTAAACGTGCGACATACAGAGCCATATCTAACCCCTTTTTCAGCCTATCTGTTTCCTCATTTATACTTTCAAAACGTGAATCGACTTCATCTTGTGTAATTAATTCTATTACAGATAAAGGTGTTTTCATTTGATGAATCCACTGATTCATAAAAGTTAAATGATCATTATTTTTTCTCTCTTGTATTTGCAGCTGGTTTTGATAATGTCGATATTGCACCTCAAGTAGCTCTTGAAGCGCAGTAGATAAAACTGCAAAATCTGATTTTTGAACAGAATCATCCAAAGAATGCAACGGATTTGCTAATCTTTCATAGAACGTACGATGAGTAAAGTAACGAAATACTAAATAGCCTACCATAAAAAAGACACCTAAAAACATTGCATATAATGCCGTTGCAATATGGTTATGCCCATCAAACCAATATACAAGAAATATGGCTAGTAATTGGATTGCTGTAAAACAAATAAGTGGTATATGATCACGAATAAATAATCTTATCATTTCTCCATACCAGTATCCCAAGTAATATGTAATCTATAACCGACACTACGAATCGTTTCAATCGCATCTTCAATCTGTAACGTTTTTAACTTTTTACGCACACGAGTTGTATTTACGCTTAAAGTATTATCATCAACATAAGATTCGCTATCCCATAATTTATTCAACAACACTTCTCTACCCACAACACGCGGATAATTTTTCATTAACATCTCTAATAAAATGGCTTCATTTCTTGTTATATCAATCTCTTGATTACGTAATTTCAATACAAGCCTTTCGGGATATAAACAAAGACCTTGTTGCTCAACCATCCGTTCTTCTACTTTCGGTGCATAATCTCCGTAAGCACGTCTTAAATGACTACGAATTTTCGCCATTACCACTTCGTAATGGAATGGCTTTGAAATAAAATCATCGCCACCGTTTTCAAGCGCCATAACTTGATCCATTGTGCTTTCACGAGCCGAAATAAATAATATCGGACATGTAGAAACTCCGCGAATTTGACGACACCAATAGTACCCATCAAAACTTGGTAAATTAATATCTAATAAAACTAACTCTGGTTGTTCTTCTAAAAAAATGTTTAATACATCTTGAAAATCCGATACAATAATTCCTTCATACCCGTATTTCGCAACATGTGTTGATAATAGTTCTGCAATTTTCATATCGTCTTCTACAATCATAATTTTAACCATGTGTTTACTCCTTTTTCAATCCACAATCTTATATTCAATTATATAAAATAAATACTACCTGTTTTTATATCATCCGTAAATCAAAAAAGGATACTTTTATACAACAGCATCCTTCTTCTATTATTTCTTATTTAATATGAAATTTACTCAAAGTAAATCCCAATTTCTCCACATAATTCATACCTAGTTCCATTCGAGCAGTCTTCAGCGGATCCACAACTTGGCATATTTTTATATTGCCGGCAGCTGATAATAAAAGTGTTGCATTAGCTTTAGACATTTCTAATTCTTCATGTAAAAATGTTACCATATTACGTACAGCGCGATTCGCTGCATCATCTAACAATTTCTCTGAAGCAATCGTCATTATTTTTTCTTTTTGGATAGCCATTGGTAGTGGCCATTTCTTTCCTTTTAAAATTTGAACTGTTACTGTTACCTCGCCAGCAACTTCTACGCCACTAACACCAATTTCACCATCACCCATCGCTGCGTGTAAATCACCTAATGCTAATAGAGCGCCAGGAACATTTACGGGTAATAGTAATGTCGTCCCTTCTTTTATCTCTTTACAATCCATATTTCCGCCATGATCATGCGGTGTGCCACATGAAATACTCTCTTCTTTCGGCGCAGTACCAATAACACCGATCATTGGATTAATCGGGATTTGTAATTCATTTGAAAACAAAACATGTTCATTATGTATTGGGACAATTTTCACTGTGTTTTCATTTAGCTCTTCACCTATTACACCAAGATTTGCACCTGTAGTTAAAACGCCTTGCTCTGCAATTTTAATTTTTTCAATCGTTACGGCTAATATATCACCAGGTTCTGCACCAATGATATGTACAGGTCCAGTCGCTGGATTAATTCGGTTCCAATCTAATTCTTGAAACGCAACATCTTCAGAATCAATTTGATTTTCAAAGCAATCATATGTTTCAAATACAAGACGACTCCCAATTTCTACTTCCATACATGGTTTATTTTCTGGTGACATTGCGTAAATAATATGGTCTTTATGAATTCGATACATTGTATCTCGCCCCTTTTATATTAGTCTACAATTACTAATTAGCTTTTTTCACAAAAGCTCCTCTGAAAAATTAATAAATTTACATATAGAAAAGCACCTAGCTTATTTTCATACATACACTCTTTACTATAACAGGTAAAGAAAGGTGGTAGCACTATGCCCCTTATTCCATATAACGAAAGCGATGTTGATTTGCTAGCTCGTTTAATTCGTGCTGAAGCTGAAGGAGAAGGTCGACAAGGTGAACAACTTGTTGGATGCGTAGTAGTAAATCGTGTATTTTGTGATTGCTTAGATTTTAAACAACTTCGATCTGTACGTGATGCAGTATATCAAAGCCCTGGCGGATTTGAAGCAGTGCAATACGGATATTTTTATCAACGCGCTCGTGAATCAGAAAAAGATATCGCTAGAAAAGTTTTACAAGGTGAATGGCGCTGGCCAGCACGTTGGGCTCTTTGGTATTTCCGTCCAGTTGGTGCTTGTCCACCTGAATGGTATAATCAGCCGTTTGTAGGACAGTTTAAAAGTCATTGTTTTTATGAACCACGTGGTGATGAATGTCCGAAAATGTATTCACGGTAGCAAAATATGAAACGCAAGTACTTAGCTTAGATCTCTGAGTACTTGCGTTTTCTTTATTTTTTAGAAATCTAATAATGTGATGAATTTTTCAATGCCTACTACATGTATTAATAACGGTATACGCGGGCCGCTAGGCTGATTTATAATGAGCCTATATATAATAATAAATAATTGTTTTTGATTTTCTTTCATTATTTTTTTATTTTCATGATGACAAATCGAATACAATTGTTCCATTAAGTTAGAGTAATCTTTGTTAGAACGAAGTATGTTGCAAACTTCTACTAGCCATTCTTTCTGTCTTTCATCTAATGTGTTGTAAAACTCTGTATTTCTCTCTTGATTTACCGCAATTAATTTTTCAGATTGAAAGTTTCTTATCCAATACTCTGCACGGTTACATATCGCTATAATAGCATCTAATGCATAACTCCTATCTGTTTTTTCTAATATACCTTGTAAAATAGATGAATCAAAATTTAATAATGGTAACGTTCCAGCAACCTGATTAAACTTTGGATACTCTTTAAACCCGCTATCAATTTTAGAGAGTTTAATTGCATCAAATAAATCTTCATTTTTGAGCGTTTTATTCTCATAACTATCTTTCAATCGTTCATATTCTGTATAATTGCGAATCACATCTTCATCAAGACCGATATGAAAAGCTGCGTTTGGTCTATATTTAGCAAACATGAAAAGAATCACTTCTGGTAAATACACTTTTAACAACTCGCTAGGTGTAATACTATTCCCTGAAGAACTAGACATTTTTTCGTGATGCCCTTTTATTCCTATGAAATCATACGCAACGTAATGAGGAGCTTCACGATTAAATATTTCTTTTGCGATTTCCTTGGATACATTATAACTACCCGTTTCCGATGAATGATCTCTTCCACCCGGTTCAAAAATAACATCCTCTATCATCCACCTCATCGGCCAATCGATTTTCCAATTCAGTTTCATTTTATTTGTATTTAATACTGATAATTCATTTTGATTTCCACATACACATTCATACTGAACTGATTTTAATACTTCATCAAAATGTGTAATCGTTGTTGCATCTTTCCCGCATTTTTCACAATATAATGTAACTGGATAAAAGCTCTCTCGCTCTTCTTCACTACACTCTCCAGTTTTAAAACTCATTAAAATATCATATATTTCTTTTCTTTTATATAAAGACTCGAATATATTTTCGTTATACCTTCTGCTTCTATATTCAGCATGTTGATATATGAATTCCACTTCAATTCCAAATACTTGAAGAGATTTCTCAAACTCTTTTTCAAAATGCTCTGCATACGAATTATGACAGCCATATGGATCTGGAATATCACAGTATGGCATACCAATATATTTTGCAAAAGATGGATCAATATTTTTAGGGACTTTTCTAAACCTATCATAATCATCCCATGAAAATATAAAACGAGTCTTTTTCCCTAAATCTTGAAGTGCTCTTACAACGAAATAAGTCGTTATTATTTCGCGAAAATTCCCAATATGAACAGAACCAGATGGACTTATTCCAGATGCACAAACAAATGTTTCTTTGTTTGGATGTTTTCTAATTAATTCATGTGCTACTTCATACGCCCAATGCATATATTACTCACCTCATTTATTATTTGTTTTTACATTTTCAAATTTATACAATAAAAAAACTCCCACCCCCAAGATTATTCATCTTGAGGACGAGAGTTGTTAGCTTCGCGGTACCACCTCAGTTTGTTAATACATCGCCATATTAACCTCTTCAGGTACGACAAAACATGCTTATACCCTATCTCTATAACGGGAGAACCCGTCGCACCATCCCTAAACAAATTAGTTCCTTGCGCAGCTCCAAGTCTTTTTTCGTTAAAATGTATACCGCTCTTTCTCAGCTACCAGAGCTCTCTGTACGTATCCTTTTTTAACTACTCTTCTCTTCCATGCCATTTTATATATTAGTTTTTTCATATGATAATTTATAATACTATTATTGTCAAACTTTTTCAGAAATAAAAGCTATCTAAATAAATGCTTTATCGCTTCTAATTGAATTTTGTGACTACACTCATCACAACAATATGTCCCTTTCGATTTTTCTTTAAATCGCTTATATTTTTCGCTTCCTTCGTATACACGGAATATATTTTTACAAGAAAAGCAAACAATTTCATAAAACATCATATGCAGTTTCCTCTCCATGTTTATACATTTTTTTAATTGCTTAAGATAGTCAGTTTTCTACAGTAAAACCTTAATATCCTCTTACTAAAAGGTTTACCTTCATTCTTATCGAATTATATAAATATCTTATAAGTTGAGGTGAAAATCTTGATCAGTAATATAGAATTAGTTTTAGATGCTTTAGCAAGTTTTGCTAAAGGGCCTCGTTAGAATGAAAGTATTGGAGTTGAAATACAATGAATCGTATTAAATACATAAGATAAGATAAGACAAGAAGAAAAGAAATAGTTTCAAATCCCTCGCCCCCTTACAAATTCCCCCTACTTATTTTACCACTTTATATAAAATAATGGTTTGAAATTCCATATTAGTCGAACGAAATTTAATCATCTTCAATAAACAAAAAAATAAAAGAGCACTTGTTTCCGCAAGTGCTCTTTTTGGGGATTTTGAGATATCCTATTAAAGAAAGTTAAGGTTACTTAAAGTTAATAGGTATTTCTATTATATGCTTGTCCTTTTTATTTGTGCATAATCAATATATAAACATCTTTAGTAATTGTTAATAACTTTTATTTATAGTTCTTTCTTACATTTTATCATTAAGAAATTAATTGAAGGTTTATTTTCCATAATCTTATTTGGTTCATCAATTTCTGAAACTTGCACTAGCCCACATTTATTAAAACCTTGTTTTACAGATTCAGAATCATAGAAGAACATTTTTACGCCTTCCATTACCTCATAATAATCTTTATCCAACTGTTTTCCTTTTCCATACATTGGAGCTTTTTTAGAAACAGTTGTGAAAACCATATATCCACCTGGTTTTAACTGATTATAACAAGCTTTAATAAATTTCTCTCTTTCCTGCTCATTCAATAAATGAAGAAGTGCATGACTAAATATCCCATCATAAAGTTTATTATCAAAAGGCATTTCGTTTACCGAACCGTGATACATACTAACATCTTCTAGTCCGTTTTCTCTTGCTAAATCAATTGCAGTTTTTGAAATTTCAATACCAGTTACATTTATACCATTTTCGATAAATACCTTTGCGTTTCTACCATATCCAATACCCGGAACTAGTATGTCTTTAACGTTCTTTTCTAGAAAAAAATCTTTTGTCAAAATTGTAGATTCTGTAGGTTCAAAACCCCACATCGTTTGTTTCTCAATAAAGCTTGATTCCCAAAATTCCATTTTATTTTTATCTCCTTATTCTTATCTCATGTATAGCATCACATGAAAGACCTATTAATTTTAACGCTGCTTTTTTCCCCACAGTCACTATAGGTTCATTGAATATAGCATATTAATAAGCCTATATCTAATTTAAAGATTGGCTGAATATCTATTCTAAATATTAACCATTACGTTTAGAGAAAATATAAAAAAGCCAATACTTCCGTGTAGTATTAGCTTATCTAAAGAGAAATTATTTTTTTATTTTTTGCTGACCTAATATTTTTTCTAGCATTTCTAAAGTTATCGGTTGCGCTTGCAGTATTAATCGGTAGCCAATACGCCCATTCGGTTCGGCTGTAACTTGCTGTAAACTCATTAAATCATGAATTCCTTTTTCTCTTAATTGCATATATAGTTGTTGTTCCGACATTTTCGCTTTCATCAAATTCTCTTTTACAATTTCTCCATTTTCAACAATTACAATGCTACTGCCATTTAAGAATTGCTCCACCTTCTTTGATTTCAATTCAAAAAAATGAATGATAAGAAGTATGCTTGCAAATATTACAGCTGCAAATATAGATGGGACTACTTTCCTACTTAATACAGGCTCTACAATAATACGTCCAATTGAAACTACTATAATTATTTCAGCTCTCGTCATTTGGCTAACAGAATTACTACCTGTCATTTTTAATGCAATCATTCCAGTAAGAATTAAAATAATACTTTCCCAAATTATATTCATAATTGCCCAATCCTTTAATGGTGAATGTTACTAGCATTCCCATTAAAGTTGTATTTTACATACTTACCAAGTTTTTAAAGCTTTCAGACCATGATGGAAATATAGGGTTCCACCCATACTCTTTACGCGCTTTATTATTTGAAGCTCCTCTTTCCCAACTATTTTTACCAGTTTGAACATTAGGCATAGGTGCCCCTATCGCTTCTGCATATATTGGTAACCATTCTTTACTAGCTGCCGGAAAATCATCCACAATATTTACGGTTCCTGTCGGCCAATGAAGAGCTAACATAGCTACTCTAGCGGCATCTTCGACATGTAAAAACGAGCTTATCCCGTCTGATGCGATAATTTCATTATTACGAACTTGATTTGCAATTAATCCGTTTTCCGCATACCATGTTCCTGGTCCATATAGCGTACCGTAACGGAGTATAACCGCTTCTGGTAACTCAGAAACAGCTTCTTCTAATTTTAATATGCCATTAATAGTCACCTGCCTAGGCATTGAGGCAGTAATATCTAATGAATCTTTTTCTGTCGCCAAAGTATCTCCTGGTTCATACGCCCATGAAATACTTTGAGCGATTACTCTCTTTACCTCTACATTTTTAGCGGCATCAACAAGGTTACGAGTGCCTTCGATTCTAATTTTGGCATTATCCTCAACATTCCACGTAGACAATGATGTTAATTGATGAATGACTACTTCAGGAGTTGTTTCATTTAATACAGAAAATACAGCATGCCGATTAAATATATCAGCTATTACTGGAATAGCACCAATTTTCTTCATTGCCTCTATTTGCGATTCATTACGAATCATTGCATATACCGTATGCCCCTCTTTTATTAACATCGGTAATAAAGAACGTCCTATTACACCCGTTGCACCTGCTACAAATATTTTCATATAAGTTCCTCCTCAGTTTATTATCATAAATGTGACGAATTATGTATGAAATATGTGACAAATAATTGCTAGATTTATTTGTTATTCATATGAAACGAACACCTTTAAAGGCTTCAACGCCCCTTCACTTAACTCCTTAAAGCATTGTGTAAGTGCAGTATAATGAATTTCATGTTGAAAAATCTCTTCTATCCATGGTGTCTGTTCTATTTGATTAAAAAACCAATCTGCATGTTTTTGATAATTATATCCGTCACTTGAACCAATGATTTGCAATTCATTTCGATAAAAGTCGGCGATTAATGTTAAGTCTTCTATATTACCATCAGAAAGAATACATATAGCCCCATTACTTTTAATAACCTTTTGCAATGTGTGAAACCCTCTATTTGTAGCAGAACATTCAAAACCATAATTATAGTTTTCTATTATTTTCTCTTCCGAATCAAAGAGGTTTTTCGCACCAAACTTCTTTGCAAATTCCCTTCTATTTTTATTAGGCTCAACAACATCCACATGCTCAACACCTACATAGTATTTTAAAAAATAACAAGCGAGTAAACCAATCACTCCCATTCCAGTAATGAGTACTTTTTCATCCCGTCGCGGATCTAGCTTCAATACCCCTTTAGCAGCATCACACGAAAGAATAGATAATAAAGCAACTTTAGATTTTATATAACTAGGCACTCGAATTACTTTATCCCCTTTAACTATTCCTACCGTTTCATGTCCATAAAAAGAAACTACTTTATCGCCTACTTTTAATTTTGTTACTTTATTACCAACTTGAATAACTTCACCATAACTTTCATATCCAGTCTTTCTTGGATAAAAAGGATTGGTATCTGTAACATCAGATCCATTATACTGCGGTAACTCTGCTCCAATACTTATTGCACCTGCAATTGTTTTAACGATAATTTCATCATCCTGTATAGACTTAATTTCGCGCGCTTCCCACTTAAGCCTTTTTTGTCCTTCTAAAACTAATTTATTTTGTTCCATTTATAACCCTCTCATTTTATAAAAATATATTCTCACTACATTTCAAACAATGTATAATAAATACATCTAAAATTTAAGCTATAAAGTTGGCTAGCAACCAACAGTGATAATATGATAATTGAATTTGATGGATATAGAATAAATGAGTATGTTATTGGCCGTAACTATTCTCTAAACGAATTAAGAACAATGTATTTATATGTTAAAAGTGAAGAGTTATCTAACGAAGATCTTCTAAGCTTATTTTGTGTACGGTATCACTATGAAAAACTCTCAAAATTACTACAAGAAGAGGTCCTAAGCGATGTTGTCATTGATTTAGATACAGACTATATTTATATCCCTAACAGATAACAATACATTAGATTAAAAGAATAGGAATTATGATTCAGCTAAGAGTTTAATAAAATAAGTAATTGTCCAAATTACTGTCGCAAATTGAGTGACAAAATACATTGTCCATTCAAAACCAGTCAATTCTCTCTCTTGTCTTACCTTTTTTAAATATCTGTAAAATATAAATGTACTTAAAAACATTAGTAACAACGATAATTGCTGTAAATCACCGACTATACGTACCCCCATAGACTCGATCCCCCTCCTATTCAAAATAAATGCTATACTGTAAGGATATCACCTATCGGTAGTTTATTTCCATTTAAAGCAATTATGTCCTAAACAAAAAGAGCACTCAGCAATTGAGTGCTCTAAAAAGTATTAACGTAACACTTTTCTTTTACTTTTTATAGCTCAGTTCTATCACTTCCGGTATATGATTGCTATCATATTTCCTCGTATAGGTTTCACCATCTGGAGTAACTAATTGTAATACAATCTCACCACAAACTCCATTTAGTATTTCAAATTCGCCTTGTGTATTTGAAATACTGCGTTCCTTACTTTCAATAGAATCTTCATAAATTTTCACATTAGATATAGGTTCGTTATTTTGATCTACGATAATACCTCTTGAATACTTACCAACCGCAATGCATTGGTCATCTTTTTTATAATATTTAGTCACTATGATAGTTCCAAGTATTATAGCGATACACACAAACAAGAGAATTATTTTGCGTCTCACAACAAACCTCCTTATTCATTTTTTTCTTTTTTAAATTGAAAGATTATACGTTCCACTTGTTTGATTTCCTCAATTACTTTACGAATTCCTTCTTCAATCCTATCTTCCTTCACATTCGATACGTTTAACTTTAATAGTCTTTCTTTCGGAAAAACCTTTAAATAATTGTTATCCATAGAATCGATACTTATTTGAATATCACTTAATTTTTTTATAAGTGTTTCTGTAACTATATTTTTATACATTTCTAAACAAGTATGTATTCCAAATGTATTTTGGCCATTATATGTAAATAATGATGGGTCCTCATTATGTACTTTTTCTAATGTTTCTGCTAGTTTTTTAGATCTATCGTGATAGGAAGATTTAATTTTATTTTTATGACGTTCAAACATGCCACTCTTTATATAAATTTCTAAAGCAGCTTGGGATATCATAGGGCTATCGATATCTAAAATCTTTTTATATGTATGGAAAGCATTCGCAATAACCGGTGGAATTACTGCTACACCAACTCGTAAACCTGGAAAAATAATCTTCGAATAACTTTTCAAATATATGACATGATTGCCCTGATCCAAGCTATATAACGGGTCAGCTTTTGAATCTGTTTCTAAATCTGCTAAATAATCATCTTCCACTATAAATACATTATATTTCTTAGCCAGTAGCACGATTTTTTCTTTCTCAGCTTTTGAATAAGACGTTCCAAGTGGATGATGATATCTTGGTATTGTATAAAAGAATTTTATTTTACCTGTTCGAAAAATTCGTTCCAATTCATTTAAGTCAATACCTTCATTCGTACGTTTAATACCGATTACAGGAATTTTGTTTATTTCTAGATATTCAATATATAGATGATATGTTGGTTGTTCAATTAATATCGTTTCATTTTCATTTGGAAATGGTATAGAAGTTAATATTGCTAGTGCCTGCTGTACACCTGACGTTATAAAAATATTTTCTTCTTTAGTGAAAACTTGATAGTTTGCCAGTTGTTTTTGAATAACCGGAATTAAAGACGGTAAACCTTTCGGCGTCCCATATACAAATAAGTCATTTTTATATGTATCAATGGCTTTATTAATGCAATGTTGAAAATCTAAATATGGAAAAACATCTGGATCTGGAGCTGAAGAAGCAAAATCAATTATCTCGTCATTTTCTATAACCGCCCCTGATTTTCGAACAACGTAGTATCCACTTTGAGGGACGGAATAAATAATATGACGCTTTTCTAATTCATGTAGCGCTCGTATAACTGTTGCCTTATTACACTCATATTGCGTAACGAGTGTCCGAATAGACGGTAGTTTCTTCCCTTCTTTTATCTCCCCATTTTGAATCATACTTTCTAAGTCGTTGAAAACATGTAAATATTTATACATCATTACCACCTCATCATATAATTTGTACCGGTACAGTTTACATTTGTTCACATTGTAGCATTAGATCATAAAGATTACTATGTACGTATACTGGCCAGTAAGAAATTAATTACTATGAGGTGAAATTATGAAACTTACAACAAAGGCATATTTATCAGCTTTACTCTATTCATTAATTATTGGATTCTCCTTTATGTTTGTGAAATTAGCATTAACAGTTACGAGCCCCCTTGATACTCTTGCTCATCGTTTTACAGTTGCTTTCGTAGCTGCAAGCATTCCCATTGTTTTCGGTTTCGTAAAGTTAAATATGTCATTCAAAAATATACTTCCCCTTTTACCACTTGCAATATTTTATCCAGCACTATTTTTTGCTTTCCAAGCATTTGGCTTAGTGTATACAAGTTCATCCGAAGCTGGAATTATACAAGCGGCTATTCCTATATTTACGATGATGTTAGCTTCCTATTTTTTAAAAGAGTATACAAATACATGGCAAAAAATATCTGTACTCATTTCTGTTATCGGTGTCATTTATATATTTATCATGAATGGTATAAGGACTCATGAAACTAGTTTCATAGGTGTTATTCTTATTTTGCTATCGGCATTATCATCTGCTTTCTATAATGTGTTAGCTCGAAAAATGACGAAGAAATTCAAACTAATAGATTTAACTTACACAATGACAGTAATCGGCTTTATTAGCTTTAATTTAATCGCGATCGCCAGCCATATAAGCAAAGGTACAATAACGGCATACTTTAAACCGTTTACGAATGGAACATTTCTTATCTCCATTTTATATTTAGGGTTACTATCTTCCTTGCTGACGGCATTGCTATTAAATTATTCCTTATCTTATATTGAAGCCGCTAAAATAAGTGTTTTTAGTAACTTATCTACACTTATTACAATTATTGCAGGCGTTATTTTTTTACACGAGCAAATTTCTTATTATCATATCATTGGTACAATAATGATTATTTTTGGTATAATAGGTACAAATTTTTTAGGTAAAAAAGGAATTGCAGTGAAAAAGAAGAATATCTCCATAAATAAATAAAAAGTGAGGGATATGTCATGCAGCGCTTAAATACAATTGATATTAGTAACGTTCTAGAATTAGAAAATGCTCTTTCTACTTTATTAAATGAAGCGATTTCTTCAAAACTAGAGCTTGAAAACTGGTTAAGAAAACAATCTACAGTCATTTGGGAAATTGAAGAACAATTAAGATCACACTATATCGCCTTTCAATGTAATACGGATAATAAAGAAATAAAAGATACTTTTGAATATGATCAACAATTTGTAAGGCCTCTTTTGAAACGTTATCAAAATTCATTTGATAATAAATATTTAGAGTCTCCTTTTCGAATGGAACTTGATGCAAAAACGTATAGCTTATTAGATAAAAAAATTAAGAATGCGCAAACATTATTTTGTGAAAAGAACATTGATCTAGAGGTAACTGAAGACAAACTAGTAACAGAGTACTTCGAAATTACAGGTGGTTTAACTGCACTATGGGACGGTGAAGAGAAAACAATTACTGAACTACAGTCTTACTTACAAGATCCGGATCGTCATATACGAAAAAAAGCAAAAACGCTCATTGCCGAAAAGTTTTTATCTGTTGAAAATAAATTACAACACATATTAAATGAATTAATTGCAATCCGTCACCAAAAGGCGAAAAATATTCAATTAGATAATTATCGTGATTATATGTTTAAAAAACATGAACGTTTTGATTATACACCTGAAGATTGCTATGAACTTGCTGAATCTATTCGTAAATACGTAGTACCACTTATCGATAAAATATTTAATGAGAAAATATCTGAACTTCAAGTAGATAGTCTTCGTCCATGGGACCTAAAAGCAACCGCACCAAATCAAAAAGCATTAAAACCTATCGAAAACGCGAGTGAATTAACCGAAAAAAGTTCTCATATTTTACACAAGCTAGACCCTGAATTTTCAACTTTACTGGACCGTATGCATAAAAATAATTGCTTAGATTTAGAAAGTCGTAAAGGAAAAGGACCAGGAGGTTTTTGCGAATATTTACCTGCTTCTCAATTATCTTTCATTTTCATGAATCTCAATCATACACATTATGATGTTACTACTTTCCTCCATGAAATGGGCCATAGTATTCATAATGAATGTATGAAGCAGTTAGAACTTCAAAAATATTTAGAAATCCCTTCAGAGTCAGCAGAACTCGCTAGCATGACGATGGAATTATTTTCGATGGAGTATTGGGATACATTTTATGAGAATACAGAAGAATTTATAAAAGCAAAATTAGATTTCTTTAAAGATATTGTTAAGTATTTACCACAAATGCTTATCGTTGATCAATTCCAACATTGGATGTATGAGAATCCTAATCATACCGCTAAAGAAAGAAATGCAAAGTATTTAGAATTACATAACACTTACCAATCGAACGTCGTAAATATTGAAGGGTATGAAAATTGGATTGCAACTGGTTGGTTACCTGTACTACACATATTCGAAATACCATTCTATTACATCGAATATGCTATCGCACAACTTGGTGCGTTGCAAATGTATAAACAATATAAAGAAAATCCTAAACAAGCAATAGAAAATTATAAAAAAGCTTTATCATTAGGTAGCTCTAAATCTTTAACGGAAGTATATGAAGCAGCCGGTATTCGTTTTGATTTTTCTGGAGAAACGATTAAAGAACTAATGTTATTTGTAGAGAGTGAATTAGCGTTACTTGAACAATTGTAAGAAGGAGGCTGTTCCTATATTTTAGGTTCAGCTTTCTTCTTTATTTTATTTATCAATTCTATGTACTGAGAATCACCATATCCGATTGTTGGAAAAAGCTGAAACAACTTTATTAATAATTCTTGATTTGATAAATCTTGATTTTTAAAGATGAATTCCATTACGATATTATCTTCTTTTAGCATTTCTAAATATAAGTCTATAGCCTGATACATTACAGGTGGTACCTTATGAGAAGTCTTTTTATGGTTTACTAATACTTCATTGTATATAGAAGAGTAATTTCCCAATTCAAGTTCAATTTGATTTACTTTAAATTCATCCTCTCTGAAACTATTTAAGTATACTTTCCCTTCATAAGAAGACCGTTCAAGGTAAGAAAGTATAGTAAGTAGATTCATTTGGCAAAACATATCTTCACCAAACCATAAAACAATGTATTTATACTTTTTCGTAAAAAGATTTTTTAACGGATCTATGACCTTTTTTGTATAACTTTCTACTGAACTGTTATGACCTTCTGCTCTTGTTTTAATAAACTCTTCATTAAAAACTTGTGTAGTAGCCGTGTTTACACACATCGCTTCGTTAAATGGGGCATAATCAGACTCACCCATTAGCTTCTCCGTTTTAAATTCTTCATACATCATTTGACCATTCAATATGTTTAATACATCTTTATCAAACAACTCATTATTATTGCTACGTAACTGCTCAACCTCTAATTTTCTAGAAACATTCATTTTAAACTCCTCTTCTATTTTTAGTTTAATAAATGACTGAATAGGCATTTTGTTAAGCTGGAATTCTCTTGGATTCATTCCAAATACATTCTTAAAAGCTCTACTATAAGCTTCTTGCGAAGAATAATCGTAATCCAATGCAATATCTATTATCTTTCTATCATTCTTCAAATCCCCCGTAGATAAATACAGTCTTCTTAAAAGAATATAACGCCTAATACTAATGCCTGTTACTTGGTGAAATCTAAAAGAACAGTAATACGGAGAATAACCCATATAACGAGATAATTCATTTAATGAAAATTCTTTTTTTAAATTGCTCTCAATCCAATCAATCATCTGCTGTATATGTTCGTTCATTTCCTTCACTCCTTATTTATAAGTATAAAAGAAATTCGTTTCTTTCGTTTGATATTTCTTGTGTTTTATAACATGAGCCATTCATTACATCATGCTTAATTTTAAAGGATTTCAAAAATCAAACACGAAGCTTGTAAATAAAGAATCATTAATTCTCTGGTTAAAAAATTTTAGTTTAGAAAGGACGTTACAATGAACGATCTCGACAAAGAAATACTTCAATTAATAAATGAACAATATTCGTTAAATTTTATTAACATGAAACCAATAACGAATGAAATGTATCAATGTCTTACAGAACTAGGTACATACTTCATTAGAATTACAAACTACAAAACATATGATGAACAGTTAGAAGAAGTTACATATACGAACTTTTTATATGAAAATGGTTTAGCAGTTCCTCCAGTAATACCTTCTCTTAATGGGAATTTAGTAGAAAGGTTAATATTAGACAAGGAGATTTTTTCCGTATTATATAAAGCTGCTCCAGGTATACATTTACCAAGGTGCGAATGGAATTCTAATATATTTAGAAATCTTGGTAAACAAATTGGAAAATTACATCGTATTTCTAAAAGCTTTGAAAAGACTAAACCGGTTAAACATATAAACGATTGGTATGAAAATGAAGAATATAATTTTCTTAAGTATATCCCTAAAGACGAAACTACTATAAGAGAAATTGCCTCTGACGTTTTAACTTCTATAAAGGGGTTAGAAAAATCCACTTCGAATTACGGCTTAATTCACGGTGATTTATGGTTAGAAAACATTTTAGTTGAAAACAATTCAAACATAACAATGATTGATTTTCAAGACTGTGAAAAACATTTTTACCTATTCGATTTAGCAGTTCCTATTTATAGTGCGATTGAATATTCATTTGCTGGAAATGGGAATATTGTTGACTATGAGCATTCTATTACAAAAGCACTATTTGCAGGGTATCAAGAAGAAAATGAACTCCCAAAAGAGATGATAGACAAGTTTTCATTGTTTATAAAATCAAAGGAGATTTTTGAATATAGCTTAATGCATATGTATTGGGATAAAGAAGAATTAGCTGAGAAACAAGTACGGATAATGAACCTTTATAGGACGAAGATCGAAACTAAATATACCTATATCAATGTTTAAAAATGCTGTTGTTTAACTACAAGGGAACCACTTTCTATCCTTAAATAGAAAGTGGTAAGTTTAATTTACTAGGAATATCGGAAGGGAAATTTGGTGTATGCACAATTGAAAATGCATATCCTTGCTCAATAAATGATACTTCGTTATGTTTACATTGAAATGGTACACTATTTTTCTTAAAGTTAATTTGGATTCGCTGTAAAAATGCGAGATCTGGTGTTCCGAAAGAAACATGTACTCTCGGTGGTAAAGCTTTCATCGCAATTGGGATCCAAGGCCGCTGCCACCAAGTTGCAACAATATATACTGTGCCACCTATAACAAAGTTGAAAATATCCCCATCTTCCATCGTTTTCATATTTAGATTTGATTTCAACCATTCTGTAAATACAGGTACACTTTTAACGGGAAGGCCGATTTCCCTTACATATAAAATGTTTAAAGGGGAATGCGGTACTAATACATCTTCTTTAACATAACTATGTGCGATAATTTCGAGAAGATTTCCATCACCGTCTTTAAAGTATAAATTGAGTAGGTCTTTCTCCTCACCAATTGTATTTCCATCGTTCCATTTCACTATAAGTAATCCAGACTCTTCTAGCCATCTTGCTGTTCCATGGAATTTTGAATATGGAATCTCAAAAGCGAAATGTGCAGGTGCGATTGGTTCGTATACTTCTTGAAAACTAATTGTTGTATACGGTGTGACTTCAAATTGAATAAATGATACTGTTTCTTTTTTTATTGGAAAAGATAATATGTCCTTATAAACTTGTTTTACCCCTTCTATGGATACCGTTTGTAGTGTTATATCTGAAATATGTGTAATCACTTTCAATTCCCCCTTGTTTCTTATTATCTATTCGTATTGTATTACAATTATAAATAGATAAAATCAAACGGAAGGATTGATTTTTCAAATAAACACTACAACTTTAGTATGATTATATTAGCCTCTTTCATTGTTAATATAGTATTGTTTCCATACAAAAAAGCTGTCTTTCCTTAAACGAAAAGCAGCTTTTAAAATACAAAACATTATGATTTTACAGCAATAATCATAAACCTTTTTGAATTTGTACGAATCCCTTTTTCAGAACTATTTGCATCAATGAACTTTTGTAAAATAGTAAAATCATCTTCCTCTTCTCCAAATCTAGGAATAATAGGTGTATGTTTTAACAAGAAGATAAGATCTTCATGCGTACTGTAATAATCAGTAACATCATATTCACGTACTTGCACCAGTTCAAATCCCGCATTTATAAGTTCACCCATATACTTTTCTTTTAAAGTTCCATCTCTTTCGCCTAAGCATTGTCCTCTTCCAAATGCCTCTTTCAGGTTCAATTTATCATGTTCGCTAACTTGTTGTGTTAAAAACAAAGCACCTTTTTTCATTACATTTGCTAATTCGGATGCTATAAATGGCGCGTGACAACTAGAAGCAATATCAAAATGCGCATGTGGAAACGTTAAAGCTTCAGAATCCATTTGAAGAAACTCAACATTTTGTACATCTGATTTTTTTAAGTTAGAATGTGCTGTTTCAATCATGCCATTAGAATTATCTATTCCAATTAACAATTTAGCTGAAGATGATATGTTAAGTACATTTTCTCCTCCACCTGTACCAACATCTAATAAAAAATGTGATGGTTTGCATCTTTCTTTTACCTCTCTATAAAAGTCCCATGAATCTCCTACAGTTTCACATTTTATTTTACTAAAATCCCATCCATTTAATCTTCCTACTTTATCATAAAAGTTTTTGTACTCTAATTCGTTCATTTTATTATTTCCCCTTTGTTAATATGCATAAAATGTTTAATCCTGATCATCCCCGAAATAGACTCATAGTTTATATATTCGAAAAGCTCCTTTTATATCAAGTACGCATCTCTCAATCCCAAACAATTACTTACTTCGAGCTATACATAAATTTATCCCACCACAATTAAAAGAATATATGTACGATAACATCATTTAATTCAGTATATTATAAAATACAAATTATCGAAATAGCAGCTTGTTACATTCCAGTTTACATAATATATTTACAGTTCATCTTCATTAATATAATCTAAATGTCTTCTTCCCCAACCACACATGCTATCTAACACTGTACTTACTGTTTTTCCATGCTCAGATAAACTATATTCCACTTTAGGTGGTATTTCTTGATAAATCTCGCGTTCTATTAGTTGATCTTGCTCTAATTCACGCAATTGCTTCGCTAACGTCCCTTGAGATATGTCTGGAATTAATCGCTTTAATTCACCAAACCGTTTTGTTCCATCTGTTAATAATATAAACAAAATGAGTGGCTTCCATTTCCCACCGATTATTTGTAATGTCGCTATTACCCCTTTTAACTTCGGTTCTTGTAAATCCATTTTTCACACCTCTCCTCTGACATCAAAAATCTTTTTTTACATTGCATATCCGCATGAATAGTGATTAGTACGAAATATGCGACTATGTACATAAAAAGTGCGTACTTTTCACTTGCTATCTTTTAGCGAATAATAAAGACATAATAGTTTTATTTTAACGTTTTTATTAAAGGAGTGGCTTAAATATGTCTATTACTACATTAAAAGGTAGCCGTATCGTTATCATTGGTGGGAGTTCTGGTATTGGGTTTGCAACAGCAAAACAAGCAATTGAACAAGGAGCACATGTTATTATTGCAGGGCGTTCGAATAAAAAATTAATGATTGCTCAAGAAGTAATAAATAACAATCATCTTCAAACTTATGTATTGGATAACCAAAATAAAAACCAATTACAAGATTTTTTCAAGAAAGTTGGGGATTTTGATCACTTGTTCACACCAGGAGCCTCTTACACACTTGGACCTATAACCGCTACTGATGATATTGCTGAAAGTAGCTTTATTGGAAAGTTTTGGCCACAATATTTTGCAGTAAAATATGCAGCTCCTTCACTCTCAAACTCTGGATCTATCGTATTAATGTCAGGTGCATTTAGTCAACGGCCACTTAAAGGAGCACCTGCTTACGGAGCTTGTAATGGCGCTATTGAAAGTTTAGGGAAAGCTTTAGCTGTTGAACTAGCTCCAATTAGAGTTAATGTTGTTTCTCCCGGAACGATACAAAGAGAGAATGAACAAAATGAAAATAGATTAGCTGCTTATGAAGCTTATAAATCTCTTTCTCTTGTACAGCGAGCTGGATATAATGATGAAATTGCACATACTGTACTATATTTAATGCAAAATAGTTTTACTACGGGTAATGTATTGTTTCCTGATGGAGGATACACTTATCATTAAATTATTTAAAACAAAAGCCACTTATTAAGGTGGCTTTTTGTTGCTAATTTAGAAACTGTTGAAGCAATACAGGGTCCTTTTTTAAAAGTTCTGCTAAAAACATAAGTTGCGGAAAAGGTTGTAAGATTAACTCTTTATTCATTTTTTCTTTCAATACAGCTATTCCATCTTGCTTAATATAATCATTTAGTGTTATTTCCTTACTACAAATAAGCCTAATATCATTTACTGAAAGTAATAAGAGCCCGTTCGTTTCAGAAGATGGAGTTGGTTCATTTTCTGCATGTGCCATATACATAGTAGATAAAGTTTCATCCGGACTATCAATAATTAAAATTGGATTGACTTCATTTTCTACTTTTACTTTCTTTGATTGTGCATTCCAATTCTCTTTATAATATATAATTGGTGAACTCAATATAGCAATATCGATAGTAGCTTCTTCTTTCACTTCTCTTTTAGCTGTTTCTACTGCTGTTTCATCCCCTTCTTTATGTCCTCCGAGCCTTACTACACCTAATGTATCACCTTTATTCGTTGGACCAACTTGAAAAATAAATAAATTTTTATACACTACATACGCACCAGATGTTCGCACATTCTTATCTATATGTATCAATATTTTCCCTCCTAACGACCTTTGAATAAAATAGTTTACTATAATTTTATTATGTATTTAAATTATCTTCAATCCAACACACAGCATCGAGTAGGTTTTGCGCTATATACTCAGGTACTGTTTCTTTCCACGAATGTCTATACTTTGTTAATGAGCTTTCTCCCCATCCTGTTCGTACTAAAATCTTTTTCATATTAGCCCTTTCAGCTGCAATCATATCTGTACTCCCTGTATCTCCAATAAGAAAACATTCTTTTAAGCATAGACCATGTTCTTCCGCTGCTTTCAAAAGTAAACCTATATTCGGTTTTTGGCAGTCGCAACTATTATTCATTTTATGTGGACAATAGTACATTCCATCTATATATACATCTTCATCTTTTAAAATTTGTTGCATCTTTTGAAATCCTTTAAGCAGTTCTTTTTCGGTAAAATATCCCCTTCCAATTCTAGTTTGATTTGTATATAAAAACATTTTTAATCCTAAGTTATTTAATTTTTGAATTGCTTTAGGTGCAAAATCAAATAATGTAAATTCATTCGGGTGAATCCCTCTACCTGTCCCTCCAATTGTCCCATCTCTATCTAAAAATACTGCCTTCATTTTTATTTCCTCCTTTAGATTTTAAAATACCTCTAATAAGTAGGATTCATCTAAAAATTACAGAATTCTATATATAACAAGTATTGGACGGATGATTTTCAAATTCCTTTATAATAACGGGGGTTCAAACAGTTGTGAAATTTATACTAGAACGCAAACTTACCGTAAAGACAACTTTTTCGAAAGAGTACAAGATTTTTATTTTTGGTTTACTCATTTCACGAATCGGGGATTCACTGTATACTTTTGCACTTCCTTGGATTGCCTATCAATTAACCGGTTCAGCTGTAATTATGAGTTCTTTATTTGCTATTAATGTATTGCCAATTATTTTATTTGGCCCTTTAGTTGGTGTAATAATTGATCGATACGATCGAAAAAAGTTACTATGGATAGCGGATATTACCAATATTATTTTAGTAAGTCTTGTACCAATTCTACACGCATTACATCTATTAGAAATCTGGCATTTATACGTAATTGCTTTTATCTTAGCAGTTATGTCCATGCTTTTTGATGTAACAACTGTTACAGTCATTCCACATATTGCAGGTGCATCATTAACGAAGGCTAATTCTTTCTATCAAATGGTCAATCAATTGACTAGTTTGTTTGGGCCAATGATAGCTGGGATTTTCATTTCTTTTATTGGCGGCTTTCAGGTGCTCTGGATTAATGCTCTTTCATTTATTGCAACATTAGTTGCTGTGATATTATTACCTTCTATGAAAACTGTAAACAAGAAATGCGAAAATAAAAATGCAGTTCAAAATGTACTAGCTGATTTGGTTAATGGATTTAAATGGCTGAAAAATGATCGCTTAAATTTAGCTTTATCTTTTCAAGCTATGATTGGAAACTTTGGAGCAAGTGCGGTTTTAGGTGTGTTCATGTATTATTTACTATCTACATTGCAACTTACCCCGGAACAAAGTGGCATTAATTATTCATTAATTGGAATAGGTGGTCTTTTAGGAAGCTTGATTGTAGTTCCTTTAGAAAAAAGATTGCAGCGCGGCCTTCTAATTCCTTTACTCCTATTCACTGGAGCAATTGGCTTAACTTTCGCACTTTGGAGTACATATTGGTTTGCTCCTGGCATTGCTTTCGGTATTGCAATGACTTGCTATATTGCATGGAATATAATTGTAGCCACAATTCGCCAGGAAACCGTTCCATCAAATATGCAAGGAAGGGTTTTAGGATTTTCACGTGTACTCACACGATTAGCTATGCCACTCGGAGCATTAGTAGGAGGTATTATTTCAGCCTATAATCCAGTACTTGTATTTGCTTTAGCTGCTTTCACGAAGCTACTTGAAGTTGTTATTGCACTTTATAGTCCGATACGAAAACTATGATGGAAGGAAAGATAATTATGTATGATTGGTTAATTGAAATCGAAGAGCAAAAATATCCAGCACCTACTATAAGTGAAGATTTTTATATAGAAAAGGCACCTCCTATATCTTCAAATACTTCTCTCAGTCCAATTTGCCAACTTTTCAGTGGCATGGATGTCATACTTGAAGAGGACGTTTATACGTCCTTTCTCATTACAAATGACCTTACTTTAAATATAGTTAAAAATGAATTAATCCCTCATTATAAAGATGTGAAACAAGTTTTTATTAATAATGAATTACATGAAATTTTCATGATAGGTTTAAAGGAAGAATCAAAACAAACTTTAAAAGCACTTCTAACTAACGGTATATATCCCGTAGTGCCTGATTTATTCCGAAGTTGTTCTTTTAATAGAATTGTCGGTAGAAGAACATTAAAATACTATTCTGTACTATTCGATTGCATTGATCCGATGTTCTTAAAAGAAACTCAAGAAATAGCATATTTCCTCAAACATTCATTCTTTCAAAAAGAGGGTTGCATTTCTTTAGTACCAACAGGTTGGTTTTTAAAAGAGTCATTAAAGGATTCCATTACACTCCGCTCATTTTGTAAATTTGCAAATAAAATTGTGCTAGTAGTTGACGAATCGAATCAAGAAGTAATTTCTCTTGATATTTACGGATAAGTTGATATAGGGGTAGCATCATATGCCCATCAAGTTAAAATCTCATACCACCCCCAGAACGAAAATTCTGTGCATTTTGCTCGTATTTATTGTTTTGGGGAAATTCGTACTTTTAGCTTGATGGCGATGTGGTTCTACCCCTATGAATATGATAATTGTAAAAAATATGAGAGTACTACCAACAAATTAACGTTATTTTAAATCCTTAATAGAAAACCTTTGTATATTAAGGGTTTATTCATTATTTACAGAGTTAAGATAAATTCTGTAAACATACGTGAAAGCTCCGCTCAGAGAAATTAGATTTTTCAAAAATAAAACATAAAAAATGTATTTTTGTGGTAATATGATAAAAGAAATATAACTTGTTTATAAAGGAGAATTTCATGAAAAGTAAATTACTTTTATGGATTATAAGTATTCCACTTTTTTTTATGTTTTTTTGTATCCATTGTTTATTACAAATAAAATTGTTTACGCATCACAATCTGATTGTAAACCTTTATTTATTTTTACACCTCAAAATGTACAATATTGTAGTGATATATATTTTATTGATATTATATTTATTATGTTAAAAGAACATCCAATTTCATATATTGGTTTATTTTTAGGTTTATATATAATTGGTTTTATGTTTTACCTATTATTCGTAAATTTTAAACGTTTTATGAAAAATTCAATTTAACTATACATATGTAATGTATGTTGAATCTTTAGTCAAGTATAGGGGTATGTGTAGCAATGGAACAAAATCACGCAACAAGCATTAGCGGACATTAGAAATGATACAATAGTCATTTTTTATCTCACATTAATGAACAGTATGACTCCCACCTCAAAATTCAGCAAAAACGAGGAAGTTAGGTGGGGGATTGACTGCCCGTAAAAGCCTGATTAGTTCAAATAATAACCAGTGTAATGTCCGATAAGTATCATTAGCGGACATCATACTACTCAAATTAGGGCTTCCATGTCCTCTTATACTTAACGTAAATCTTTGTTCCGTTGCTACACATACCCCAGTATACATAAGAAATGAAGTTTGTATGTATACGTTTTAGAATTGACTGATTTATTATATTACTTTAAATCATATTTAATTATATAAAATATGATCATTTTCATTTGCCAATAATAACAAAATCTTGAACTCTACTTTCGCTTTTAGGAATTTTTATTTCTTCAATTTTTTTTAACGTTTTTATATCAAAAACACCTAAAATACCTCCATATTTATTGTTATCCTCAATTTGAGATAAAATATATATATTATCATTTAAGAATTCAGATTTCATATAAGGAAATTTCAAGTTTGTATTTTTTTCCCATTCAAAAGAATCATTTAAAATAGCAATATGTGCGTTCATTTTTTCATCCACATATGTTATATATAGTTTCTTATTTCCATCAACATATAATTTATCGGCTATTCCATCATTAAAAGAATAGTCTTTGTATTGAATATCCCAAGTTTCTTTATTAATAATTGTTAATTTATTTTCTGTTGATAGTATAATTTTGTCTTTAAAGAATGCATAATTTTCAGGGTGATTATCAATTTCTAATGATTTAAATTTTTCCCCGTTATCTCTTTTTATAATATGTAGGAAAGATTTATTTTCATAAGCATCATTATGACAAATATATATATAATTATTATCTAAAAATGCTAATGCTAAATATGGAGTAAAGTTCATGCTATATTCTTTATTATATTTATTATCTTTTACTTTTAAAATATTATTATTAAGATCTTGATTGTAAGATTCTATAGATATTTCATCATCTTTTATATAAAAAGTGTAGGGATCTTTTAATTGTTTTTTTTCTAATTTCATATCATCTTTGTTAAGTGAATAGAAATATGGTTCATGCTTAGAGAACATATGTAAATTTTTTTTTGTATCAATATCTAATTCTGTAATATCATTTATTTTATATGTATATTTTTTAAATGTTTTTAAATCGTTTGTTTTTAATATGAATGTTTCAGGTTTAAAAGCATGTGAATAAACAAAAGCAAGTTCTTTATCTTGTACAAATTCTTTATTAACCTTTTTTACATCTGATTTTTCACATGCATTTATTAAACACATATTAAACGAAAGAAAAATTATAGTTGTTATCTTCTTTAATCTATTTTTTTTCATTTTCCGCCTCTTATTCTTTTATTTATTAAATAAAACTTTAAGAGTAGAAATTAGATTCTACTCTTAGGGAAATTTAATAAGTAATTGTGTATGATGAATTATCTATATCAGCTGGAGTTACTATTCCACCACCATTAGAATCTAAATCATACCCTTGAGATTTCCATGCTTGCCAAACTAAAGAAGAACAATAGAATTGGTATGGATTGTCTTTTCTAGTTAAGACGCTGTATTTGCTACCTTTTTTAGAATATGCATAATTCTGAGCTGCTCTGTATTGATTATTGCTTGCCCCTTTAATATATTGTTTTTTCTTACTATTGAAGCGTGTACCAAAATCATTATCATGAACTCTAACTCCACGATCAGGCCATGCTTCCATATAGTAATTGTTATCTTCTAAAACAATTGCTGCATGTCCATGATTCCATCCAGCTGTTTTATTGTCATAAGAGATTAAAATATCTCCTTTAGTTCCCATTTTTCCTGAACTTGCTGCAAATTTTTGTTTTTCTTTTTCTTTTATAATAGCTTGATATTTCTCTGGATTATTACTTTTTAGTTCTTCTAATTCTTTATTGAGTTCCTCTTGATTAATTTCATTTACTTTTTGAGCTGCTGTTTTAGTATCAATTTCCGCCTGTTGTAATTCTTTTTTTAATTCTGGTGAATATTGCGATATTTGCTCGTTTAAATTTGTAGGTTCTTCAGATGCAAATGCACTTCCTACTGGAAAAAGTAGTGATCCAGCTAATGCTAAAGATAATGCTTTTTTACTTAACATTAAAACCACACTCCTGTTTCCTTTTTTTTGTTAACACATACTAAAAATACTTTATTTTCTTAATTTTGTAAATAGTTTATTTTATAATAAAAATATAAACTAATATTCAAAAGTTTACTTTCGATAAAAGTAAACAAGGATCTTATGTTCATAGGATTCTTTTTTTAGATTCTGACAATATTGTATTAATTGAATGTATAGGTTGATTTAGTAAGGGATTGAATATGTGAACCATTAGTTTACAGGTATTAGGGATAGAACCACATCGCTATCAAGCTAAGATAAATTTGTATCCATATAATCAAAAAAACGCTATTCTTTTTGTAGAAATATACAGAAAGGATGGCGTTTTTGATGAATCCTATCATTTCCAATGAACTGAATCTTTTCGCACAAGAGCTACAATACTTTTTATCTCCAATAGTCCTACAAGATATCGCCAAACAAGTTGGTTTTGTACAGCGATCTAGTAAGTATCAAGCAAACGAACTCATTTCTAGAAAGAGTACCAACGAACTACGTGCACTCATTGTATTCACTTCGTTGGCAGATTGAAATTTTGTTTAAAACGTGGAAGTCATTTTTTGAAATTGATGAATGTAAAAATATTAAAAGAAAACGCCTAGAGTACCATTTATATGGACAACTCATCGGCATTCTCCTCTGTTCTTCTACGATGTTTCAAATGCGACAGTTTCTGCTTGAAAAGACAAAGCAGGAGCTGAGTGAATACAAAGCGATTTATATGATTAAAGATGACTTTCCGTTACTGTTTCAAGCGATAGCCGTTGGCACAGAAGAAATTTTAAAAATTCTGCATCGTCTTTCTCTGCTGCTGAAAAAGAACGGTCGTAAATGTCATCGGTATAAGAAGATGACCGTCTTTGATATTCTAGGGATTGTGTATAAAACGACGGTGAAGCATAGACAATCTGCCTAGCGAAAAAATCACGTTTTAATAGGCTTCTTTAGCATGCCTACTTTTCTATCAATTGCTAGTTTTGAAACAAGGATCGTTTCTTATCTATTAATTTACTTGGTTAGCTTGATGGGCATGGGGTAGCATCAGGAAAATACGAATTTACAACGATAAAGAAATTCCAAATTAAAAAGCCCAACTTCTCTACAAATCAAAATAGAGAAATTGAACTTTTCAGTTACTTCATTTATTTATTGAATTCATTAACTGGAAGAAGTATTCAGGTTTATGAGTCTTATTTAGGTTATACCATGAATGTAATGTATCTGGTGTAAATACATCTATTTTTTTCAGTACCTCCATTGCAAATTCCAGAGGAGCTATTCCTGATGCAGTAACTAAATTCGCATCAGATACCGCAGATCCCAACTCATAGAACTTTTCTCCTTTATAGTTAGGACATACCATTTTAGTATATTCTAAGTTATTACTTGTATGCTTTCTAGTATCTAAGTATCCCATATTCGCAAGCCCCTCAGTTGCACCACAAATTGCAGCAACAATAGTACCAAGCTTTAAAGCTTGGCCAATTCTTTCCAAGATCGGTTGATGAATTTCTTCACTCCAAGTAGTCCCTCCTGGTAAAATTAAAAGATCTTTACTCTCAAGAGTACATTCATCAAGGGAAATATCTGGTTTTATGCTCAGTCCTCCAAAAGTTGTAATCATTTCTTTATTAGCTCCTACTGTAATTACTTTTAAAGGTGCTAAATCTTTTTTAAAATATCTTCCTGAGTTTAGTTCAGCAATTAAATATCCATATTCCCAGTCCGACATTGTATTAAATACATATAGAAATGCTTTTTTTGTTTGCATCCAATAACACTCCAATCACAATTTATATAACTATTATAATATAACTTCCCTGACAGTTAACGTCAGGGGAGTTATCATACTTGATGAAATTTTATTAATTCCGAAAGAACTTCAATAAGTCTTTTCTTAAGACTTATTGGCTCAATAACTTTAATAGATTTATTGTACGGTAAAAGTAAATAAGGTACATATGTATGCATTATATCTTTTTCAAGAAGAAAAACTGCTTGATTTGAAGTCCGTTCTTGTAAATAATGTCCTAAAAACCAATGTTGGCAAATATCAGCCAATACACTTTTATCCCCATTAATAACCAAAGAAATAGTCCCTTCCTTATCTTCTATAGTTGGAAGAAGACCTTTTATAAAAAAGTCACGTGCTAAAAAATTTTCTGGTCGGTTAAACTTATTTTCTGTTAGCATTAGACTTTCAATTCGATCTACTCTAAAACTACGGATATCATTCCTAAGATGACAAAATCCAATCACATACCACTTATTATTCCAATAGATAATTTTGTACGAATCGACCAATCTATAATTTAATTGCTTTTCGCCACTTTTATGGTAAAGAATTTTTACTGAGTACCCGTCAGCTACGGCCTGCTCCAACTCCTTCAAAAAACGTTCCATAGAGAGTGAACTTAATCGACTTATTACTTCAAGACTAGCTAAATGTTGGTTTATCTTTGTTTCCTGCTCTTGATTTGAGTATTTACTTAGTTTTGAAATGGCCCTATTTAGTGCTTCACCTCCATAATATCCGGCTTCTTCTGCAAAAACAGCAGCGTGAAATAGTGCAGTTTGCTCCTCAAAATCAAAAAAAAGAGGAGCTTCAATAAAATTGTTCAATAAAGTATATCCACCGTTATGTCCTGGTTCTGAAATGATAGGTACGCCACTTGTTGAAATTGTATCAATATAACGATACACAGTCCTTATATTCATCTCTAACTTTTCTGAAATTTGTTTTGCGGTAATTTTTTCACCTGAACGAAGCATCCATAGAATTGCTAACATATTGTCAATTTTAGGCATATAATTCCACCTCTATATGAAATTTATTTTCAATTGTATATTTCCTATTTTTAGTATAACTCATCAACTGTTCCTTTCCGATAGCTTTCTATATAATGAGAACCTAGACACATTTGTATTTTCACAAATTTGATTTACAGTCATATCTCCCTCTTTATAAAGCTTTACTGCATGATGTTTATGGTACTTCTTTAACCGACCTTTAAACTTTCCTTCTTTCTTAGCCAATTCAATTCCTTCACGCTGCCGCATATGGATAAGATCACATTCTAATTGTTTTTACACCCGCCATAACCGTATTCTTGCACCATATGTCACCTTTTTTTGCTGGGAACATATTAATTTGCTAGGAGAATACCATTTTAATTGAGAGAAAGTGATCTCATTAGATTCTTTAAGGCGACTGAAACTTTCTTAACATTATTAAAAACGGAAGAATCGTCAGGAAAAAAGGTTTAGCATTGTAACATTTCCCTGACGGTACCCATAAAGAAAAAAGGCATTAATTATATGCCTTTTTTCTTTATCATCATTTAACTGGATAACAAACTTCTGTAACCCACTTATTAGGATCCGATTCCATCGCTGGGCTCACATGGTAAATATTAAACATCGGGCCTACTAATTCGTAACCTTCTGTCTCAATCCATTTTGCTGCAGCCTCATTTACAGCTGTCATTTGTTCATAACTTCCATTAACTGTTATAGACGCTACATGAGTTGATTCAATATTTTTAAATGTAACTTAAACATGATTTCCTCCTAAAATTCACATCTACTTCGAAGTTCAACTTTACCCTAAACAATGACATCGTGTGAGAGTCAACTGTTTATAACACTTGAATTATATTTCTTTAATTATTTCCCCTTATACTCTCTTCCTTTTTAAGGCTATAAAGATTGATATTAGTCCGTTCACAACTAATAAAGTTACTATAATATTAGTAAGAAAGGCTACATCTGCCGCAAATATTTTAATTGTTCGCCATGGTGAGCTTGTACTATAAGTAAGAAACGGGATGAAAATAATAGATAATAGTAGAAATAGATTTCCTACGAATAACCAAGTTAGTTTTTTAACATTTTTCTTATGCCTATACTTTTTAACAAACATAATTGTTGAAATGAAAAGAACGAGTATAACTATAGACATAGCAATTTGTGTAAATGGTATGTTTTTAGGTTGATCAATTAGTTCTTTTCCATTCAAAATACTAATAACCCCATTTTTCAACACTGATAATGTTTGCTCTTCTAATACATGATTTTTATTCGTTAAAATCACACCACTCCAGCCACTATTATTTAAAGTAAACATTTCTGCACGAGCATCGGGAGTTGATCCTGAATGCCAAATCATCTTTTCACCTTCATTTATATTTGTTGTTCTTAACCCAAAACCATAACTTTTTTCTGAATTAATTTTATAAAGTGATGATAGATAAAGATCTATGTTTTCTTTCTTTAAAAATTGAGTGTGCTCTTGGCGATTCAAAAACATAAGAAATTGAATCATATCTTCTAAACTTGCAGTAATATAACCATACGGTGCCCCAGCATTATCATAGGACACTACACTTTTTCTTGGTATGCCAAACCAAGACTGATAACCTGTTAAATAACCCTTTTCATATGCAGTTTCTTTACTTGCTGCCGCACCATTCATATTTAACGGCTGAAAAACATGCTTTTCCATATATGATGAATACGTTTCATTTGTGACCTCTTCAATAAGTGCACCTAAAACAATATAATTCGCATTACTATATTGATATTTTTCTCCTGGTAGGGCATTTAATTTTACATTTAAAAGTTTCTTTACATTTTCTTTTATAGCTGAAGAACTTTTGGATTGTATATCTGATAATGCCAAACCTTCGTATGTGTTTATTCCGCTTGTATGAGTTAGTAGGTGTCGGATTGTTATAGTGGAGGTTAATTGATTGTCTTTTAGTTTAAACCAAGGAAGGTGTTGTTGAACTGAATCCTCTAATTTTATTTTTTTATCTTCAATTAATTTCAATATAGCTAAAGCTGTTAAAGATTTACTTATTGAGCCGATTGCGAATGGTGTTTTATTAGTTACCTTTTTTTCAGATTCTCCAGTAATCCCCATCGTTTTTGTGAAGAATACATCTTTATTATGTACAATTGCAACAGAAGCTCCTGGAATGTTCTGCTCCTTTATAAATTTTTCAATATACTTATCTAATGCAATTTTAATATTTTTCTGAGCATAAACTTTTGAATCTGTAATACATAACATTAATACATTACAAAGAATATAAATTAGAGACATTTTATAGATCGTATTCTTCATTATGCTTTAGACAGCTTTCGTTTTTTATAACTTACTAAACTAATAAATACTACTACAGAGAACATAAAACTAATCATTATTAATAATGAATTCCACCATTGATTTTCTGAAATACGATATAAAAGATTATACTGAAATGTATTTTTACTATTAGTTGGATTAAATGATCTAGTTAAAAATATTGTGAATGTAGTTTGCGAGATGAGGTAAGTAATAATTGCGATGAATATGCCGCGTAAGATAGATGTGTTTAATTTCCCCTTTTCATTTTTAAGTTGTTTCATTTTAACTTGCAAATCAATCTCATTTATTTCTAAATAATCTCGAACAAATAATTGGGGTGTACCTAAATCATCTATACTATCTTCACCATGTTCACGACATTCTTGAATATGTTCTAATATTTGTCGCTTAATATTTTTCCTTTCTTCTAAATTAATATGGTATTGCTTTAATTCCTTAAGTACGTCTGTTAAAAATTGCTTTTCTTTACCTATCAATCTATTCCTCATTTCAGAAGGTCTCCTTTCAAACCGCTTTTTAATAATGTTTGAATATCTGATTGCAATTCTAACCACTCATTAATTTTCTTCTCAAGACGTATTTTTCCGTTTTCATTAATTTCATAATAAATCCTAACTTTACCACTGTCTGTTACTACTTGATAAGTATTAACCCACTCTTGATTTTTCAACTTAGTTAATATGGGGTAAATACTTCCTACTCCTTTCAATTTTAAATTGTTTACTTCAAGGTCTTTCATAATCTCATAACCATAACTTTTCTTTTTCGACAAAATAGATAATACACACATTTCTAAATGACCTTTAATTAAACTTGTTCTGTCCATAGGATAAATTTAACAGAAATATATACTTCATTCAAGTATATATTTCTGTTAAATCCGAAAAATCAGACAACAGAACGAAGATATTATAAGCAAAAAGATATTACTTGCGAACTGTTTTCACCCCTAACAATCACTTTTATAATATAATAATTACATAATATATCAACTGTTTGTCCCTTTTATTTTTCTATCTCTCCTCCATATCTTAGTTGAAAATGTAGTATACGGGACATAAAAATACTAAAAAATCCAATTCCTTAATTTTCACATTAAGAAATTGGATCTTCTTTCATTACCTTGTAATACTCATACTGCGTTATAATAAACATTATAACGAATATACGTTTTATATAAGTTATGTTAATAACACATAAACTAATATAACTTTACTGATTACTCTCAAGACATTCATAAACCGCCATCATATCTCGTTTATCCAATTCACGAATGCGATTAAAAATTGGTATTTGTGTAACAGCTTCTGTTAATAAGCTTTCATCCACAACATCACAAACTTTTCCAGTTAACCATGTTTGTACATCCACGCCCTCAACAACTTCTTTTAGTCCTTCGTCATTAATACCAGTTGCAGTACAAGTTACACATGGGATTGTTAGTTTAAAGACACCATCATGTAGATTATCTTCCGTTATAACTTTCTTACCTTTACAGAATGGACATGGATTACTTTTTTTAATTTTGTTAATTTGAGTAACTAACTTTTTGTATCCAAACGCTTCGTATACATACGTAAGTTTTTTATATTTACCATTTGTGAAATATTTATCTATAATGGTTTCTCGCGTTTCATAAACATTAGGGAAATCACAAACAGTTACTTGATTATTAACACTAATGGATTCAATATTTCCTTTTATTTCGTCCCAGAATGGTAAGACATTTTGTAACACCATTTCATAGTTTGAAAAGCTTGCCTGTTCTAATTCAAACATTTTCAGTGCAACTTGTGCTTTTCTTGGCAGTAAAGAAACATCTTCTGTCAATCTCATATCGCCACCAACAATAAATTTCAATTTTTGAAGTGCAGGTAAATCACCGACTATTTTCAACACTTCATCAACTGGTTTATTGATAATTTCCCGAATATCGAAGTTACCAAATTTAAGCGGTTTATGATGATTTAATACCGTCCCTTCACAAATTGGGCATGTCATCATTTCTTTAGAAGTCTTAATTTCTTCTTTAATAGCTGCTTTTGAAATAACAATATACCCACCAATAATCGTATTAAATCCTACCCATGTTCTGCGTGTCTTTCCTTTTTTATCATAAAATGATTTTTCAAAATATCCGTACCAAAACGTATGCTTTTCTTCTTCTGACATATCATTATAGCTCTTTGATAAATCGTGACCAAGCTCATTTTTAATTTCTTCAAATAGAAATTCTATTTTTTCATATTGATAAAATTTTAATACCTTCATGATTTCCGGATCGAATAAACCGTCCCAAAATGGAACATTTTTATCTTGAATTGTAATATCTTTATCGAAAACTTCAATTTGAAGACGTCCAGAACAAGATGGACAATGATTGTCCTGTGAATAGAAATCAAAACTTCTCGTATCTTTATTAGTTGGATGAGCAGCTACAATATGATTAATTAATCCACCAATTTCATATAAAAAACTATATTGACTATATAAATGTCTTTCAAGATCAATAGCAACAACAGGTGCAATTGTATCAGATTCATATTCACCATAAATTAAACGGGCCATTGATGATAAACTTTTTAAAATACCACCCTTATAAATGTTTTCGGCATTTTTAAAATAGTTAATATGATTTTCTTCTAAATAGTGAACGCCTTCTTTATGCTTAAGCGCTGAAGAAATATGTATTTGCTCAGCATTATTCACACTGCTTTTTTGACGATAATAATCTTCATGACTTACTACATCAAGATGCTTTATAGATTCAAGCTGTCTTTTCCCGAAATCTACAATATAATCAGAGCTTTCTAACATGTAACTATTATGTTCAATCATAATGATAGAAACTGATTCATCTTGCAATATCCCTCTAACACTATCTATAAATTGATTTAAAATATTTTGTGATAAACCTTTTGAAGGTTCATCAAAAATAAATAATGTATGTGGATTTCTTGTGTTTGCAAATAACTCCGAAACTAAATGAACACATTGAAACTCACCCGTTGATAATGTTTGTGTTTTTCGTTCTAACGTTAAATAACCAAGTCCTAATTTAATTAGTAAACTCAAGCGTTTATACGCAATATCTTCATTTGGAAGTTCATCAATAATATCCTCAATCGAGCGCTCAAAAATATCATCAATTTCTTCACTATACTTGGTTAGTTTCTTTTTAATATCTAGGAAAGTTGCTACTGTTGATCGACTTGTAATGGATTGATTTCGATCTTGTCCTACCATAACTAGTTTATCTTTTGGATATCGTTTCAAGAAATCTGTAGCTAAACATTCATTGACAAGTGTAGATTTCCCGCATCCAGATTCTCCTGTAACCGTTACAAGCCTATTTTTAGGAATCTGAAACTCCGCCATTTGGATATTACGGCAATATAGTTCATGGAATGTATAATATTCTGTTGGTACTTCTTTTTTTAGATCCCACAGTATTGGTTTTGGTCTTGGTGATTCTTTAACGATTTGTCCACCATATTTTCCGCTACCAGGTCCAAAGAACAATTGCTCATCTGTTGTATCCAGTACTGTATCTGAATGATCAATGAGCCAAATTTGATTTTTAAACCCTAACTGCTTGATCTCTTCTAATATTTGTAATAATGTTTCATGATCAAGTCCAACTGAAATCTCATCAATAATAATTACAGCATTTTCACTTACTGCCATAAATTCAGCCAAGTATAGTCTTGTTAACTCTCCACCTGACAACGTACCCATAATTCGATTTAATGTTAAATAACCAATGTTCATATTAATTATATTTTGCAGTATATGTTGCTTTGCTTCACTAATATTTAACTCTTCCGCTAATGAAAGAATAGATTCAACACTTAAATCATTAATATTTGAAATTGTATGTGGTTTAGCAAATAAATCTATAGTATGTTGTTCAATTTCTTCGCTATAACGTTTTCCCTTACATTTTTTACATTCAATATTTTTAGTAGTACCACGACCTTTACAGCCAGTGCACCACCCTAACTGATTATTGAATGAAAAGACTTCAGGGGAAAGATGAAATACTTCACCTAGTTTTTCACGTACCTCTGTGAAAACACCAGTATGTGTACCTATCGTTGAACGTGGATTGGAAGAAATTGATGATTTTCCTAGAAAAAGTACTAATGGCATATCCTCCATCTTAATAGCACTAAAATTCGTTTCCATAATGTTAGGAAATAAATATTGATATTCAGCCTTTGGCAATAAGGAAACTAATCGTTTCTTTGATTCTTCGCCAATCGTTTGACTAAAAGTTGTTTTACCTGACCCTGATAAACCAGCGATTCCAAAAGACTTATTAACTGGAATCACTGTATCTAATTTGTTAATGTTATTAGCAATTAATTGATTTACTTTCATATTAACCTCTATTCTTATTTTTCATTAAAATCATTTTTACAGTGTAATAATTACATAATGAATATAACATTTTATACAATTATTTTCTCACTTCAAGAATCTTATCCTTATATATTTCAAACCATTGTTTCCATTCATCTTTAGAAAATTCTTTTTCTTCTCCCTCTAGAACAGAAGAAAAAAGATCTAAACAAATATGCCACCCAGCTATATCTTTCGGTGTATGTTCAGTTAATTCATGAATGTATTCTTCAAGAAGTAAAAGATTACCATTTTCTGTTTTATGTATTTCAAATCGGACACGATCTTTATCCCAAGTAAATTCTAGTACTGAGTTTAGTTGACACTCCAAAATATCAATATTTATAAATGAACCATCCATCATGTCGAACTTTATTATTCCACCCGTTTTAAGGTTTTCAATTTGTAAATTAGACATCCATTTTTTAAGCTTACTGTTTTCTGTTAAAACAGACCAAACTTCTTCTATCGAATATGAAAAATAGCGCTCAAATTGTACTACATATTCATTACCTTGTTTATCTATTACTGCTAACATTATTAATTAACCTCCTTTTTGCCCTAACGAACGAATGTACGTTCTATATTTTATTTTACATGATTTCAATTAAAAAAGAAATCACTATTACATCCCATTAATTTAAGAGGTTTTTGTTAGCTCCAAAATTGAGTGACTTATTATATATGAGAGCTCTAATTTAGTTGACCATGCTTTTATCGGGTCAATAATATTATCTTGGTTAAGCTTGTTCACGTATTTTAAACCTTCTACCGCAGTGTAACGAATATGAAAATCTGTAAAAATATTTATAATCATCGGCCATTCCCCATCAGTCATTCTACATTTAGAATATTTTATTATGTAATCAATTGCTCGTTTGGATAACGCACATGAACCCGCTGTAATATCTACTTGTTTCCCTAATTGTAATGACATAATTTTATTCGATACTGTTTCTGTAACTTGCCATTCTTCAGGATGTGTCTGAAATGCTTTATCCGTTCTGCCAATGATTAAATAATCTACATCCACTATACTCTGAATGAACGAATTAAGCTCAGCTGGATATTCTTTAATCCAAGTTAGCAAACGATCAAAGTCACAATAGTGATAGTAATCATAATCATAGTTACTAACAAACTTTAAAGAATCCCTACGTGCATTCCCTACCCCTAATTTTTCTACTATATTTATATGGAAGTTACATTCTTCTAGTTCTTTTACAATCTCTTTTGGTGTTACATTACTAATTGTTATACATTTCTCATCATAATTTAAATTTAACAATTCCTCTTTTAATTCTTTTATTGCAGATAATAAGCTTCCTGTTGGATCATGAGTAATACATGTTAATGCCACTTGTTTTATAAGTTGCATAGTATATTCATCCCCTTTGCAAAATAAAAAGCAGAAAGAATACCTTCTGCCAATTTTATAATAAGTACTATATTTCTTTTGCTCAATTTAACTCATACAGCTTCTAAAAAAACGCTGTGACTCATGAAATTATTGTACTAAATCTACTTGCTTGAAAAACTTATCGTTTAATCGCATCAACAATTAAAGATGGAAAACCAAGTTTATCACCTTTATTTCTAGAATCATATCTTTTCGAACGGAAAATAACACCGTCGTTTGCATCCCATTCGTTGTAATAAAACTGTCCATTTTCATCACAATATTCAAGTAAAACTACCTCAAATTCAGCAATTTCAAACATTTTCGTTAATGTTTTATAATTATGAACAATTTTATGACTTGCTGCTGGATGATCTTTCGGGCCAGGTCCGCCTATTTGAACTATATTTTGGTATGCTTCATCTCGGAAGAATGCATCAGGAACACCACAACGAATATGCCCTCCTGCCTTTAAAAATTCATAACAAATTTCTGCTGCCCTTACACCTTCTTCAAATGTAAGGTGTTCCCATACATGCTCAGCTAAAATAGCTGAAATAGAATTGTATTCAAATCTTTCTTCCCACGTAGCTTTATCTAGTAAATTAAGTTCATCTTCTTGCGTTTGTAACCAACCTGGATTATTATTAAACACCCCAGCTCCGACTACTACTTTAATTTCGTCTTGTTTTATTGCCATCACTTTCACCTCGTAAACATTTTAATTATTAATATATTCTATGTTTACTATTATCCTTCCTTCTTCAACAAATTTAGTAGCATGAATCTAGTACAATACCGAACTCATCCCCTAAAAATTATCTAATGTAACGATTTTTCTTACAGAAATATAGCACGCCAAACATTAGCACAAAACCAATCACGTAAAAACTTGTTGTTCCGCTGCCACCAGTATTAGGGATTACCCAACTATTTTTCACATTTTTCACTGTTAGTTTTTGTGTCCTTACCGCTTCTGTAATTTCTATTTCTATTGGATCTCTAAGTAACATATATCCGTTTGGCGCTTTTATTTCTTTAATCGTATACTTTCCAAGTACTAACTGATTGGAAATCACCTTTCCTTTTTCATCCGTTGTTAATCTAGTAACTTCTTTACCTTCTTTATCTAAAACTTGAAATACAGCACCTTTTAGTTTTAAATTACTATCCTTATCATCTACTTTCTCAATTTCAAATTGCCCAGTTGGATCTGGTAATTTCTTATTCCCTATTTTAATTTCTACTACTGTATCTTTTTCTATTTTTACAGCTATTTTATCTTTTAATAATTCATAACCTTTAGGTGCTTCTACTTCCACTAGGGTAT
>DWRB01000027.1:0-64304 GCA_018250355.1 Bolla brennus | reverse complement strand
AACAACCAAATGCCAAATATGATGCCAATAATGGATAACAATCAAATGCCAAATATGATGCCGATAATGGATAACAACCAAATGCCAAATATGATGCCAATAATGGATAACAATCAAATGCCAAATATGATGCCGATAATGGATAACAATCAAATGCCGAATATGATACCGATAATGGATAATAATCAAATGCCGAATATGATGCCAATAATGGATAACAATCAAATGCCAAATATGATGCCAATAATGGATAATAATCAACCACCGAATATGATGCCATATCAAAAAATACCATACCAACAGCCTATGATGCCGCCAAATCCGTACTATCAACCACCAAATCCATATCAAATGCCATATCAGCAAGGAGCGCCGTTTGGACCGCAATATACGTCTATGCCAAATCCAAATATGATGCCAATGGATAATAATATGCCGCCGCTCGTACAAGGTGAGGAAGATTGTGGATGCGGAGGAGAGAGTAGGTTATATAGTCCTCAACCGGGAGGACCACAATACGCGAATCCTTTATATTATCAACCAACTCAATCGGCATATGCGCCACAGCCAGGAACGATGTATTATCAACCAGATCCACCAAATGTATTTGGAGATCCAGTTTCAGAAGAAGAGGACGAAGAGGAAGTTTAAAAAAGGTGGGATTATTCCCGCCTTTTTTTTATGTAGAGTCGTTCTGAAAATGGAGGATTTACATCAAATGTTAGAAAATCCCCAGTGAAATATTAACAGTGTAAAAACCTTCTCTGTTACTCATCATAAGAGGGAGCTTTTCAGAAGAGAAGCTCATTCTAACAGAGGGGGTTTTTGTATTGAATACGAAAGTAAAAGTGATTGCTGCTTCTTTGTTAGTTACCAGTGCATTAGCTGCATGTGGTACACCAAAAGATAACAATGCAATGGATGGACGTAACTACAATTACGAGCGTACATCTTATAATGATACACACCAATATCGTGATAATGTAACGCGTAATGATCGTTATACAGATTATGTAACATATAGAAATGGTCGTAACGATACAGGATATAACAATTATTACCGCGATGTAAATTACAACGGTCAAATTGCTAACCCGCATCCAACACGTAATATTACAATGAACAATTCATACATTAACAATGATGGTAAAACAGCAGAAAAAATAACAAATCGTGTAAAGCGTATGAATAACGTAGACCGCGTGTCTACAGTTGTATATGGAAACGATGTGGCGATTGCGGTAAAACCGCGTAATCCAGTATCGAATGAAACGGCACTTGCAAACGAAGTTCGTCAAGCCGTTGTAAATGAAGTTGGAAACAGAAATGTATATGTTTCTGTAAGAAATGACATGTTTACTCGTGTCGATGCAATGAGTACACGCTTACGTAATGGTACAGTTACAAACGATTTTAATCGTGATATAGGGAATATGTTCCGAGACATTCGTTACGGTTTAACTGGTACTATGCGATAGAAAAACAAAAGAGGAAGGGGTAGCCCTTCCTCTTTATTCATCGTTGTCTTGTAAACGACGTTTTTTAATAAAGTAACTAATGGAATAAGAAATTAAAAAGCATATAAAGAAAATACTACCTGTTAGAATAGCCTCAAAGAGAGGTCTTTCTGGACTAAAAATGATATAAATAATGGCTATAATAGTTCCTACAATAAGAGAGCGTAAAATAATTTTGTAATAAGGGGTTAACTTTATATCCTTTTCGCCCTCTTCTACATCGATAGAAACGCTTAACTGTAAATAACTAAGTACGATACTTGTAAGGATAAATAATAACCATAAGGGAGATTTCGTAATTTGATCCATTCCTTCAGTGAATCCGATATAGCCTAAAATGCCAATTATACCAAGCGATTGAAAAAGAAAGGCAATACGTATGTTTTTTAATGTTTTCAGAATGAGACGTTCATCCTTTATTTTTTTCACAATATCCATCTCCTGTTTATTATGATTTCGCTGTCATATTGATTGTAACATATATATTGCATTTATCAATTTATAATTTACATAAAGTTCATTTGGGTGAAAGAGGAAAAAAAATATTTTTATAAACATGTTGCACTTATACTTTATTAATGTTATATTAGCAAAGCGATGAGCTAATTTACGTAAGACGAGAGATATGCTTAAGTGCTAAACACGCGAATGTGGTCGCCTGGTCTCTCGCCGTAAACGCATCAAGACGCCTGCTTTGCAGGCGTCTTTCATTTTATATAAAAACAAATGCTAATGCAGATAAAGATAAAACTTTATCTGCATTTTTTTATTTTCGATATAACTGTAATATGGTCATTTATATGGATAAAACCCCCATTTCCGGAAAAGCTACTAATGAAAGTTTGATCTTGCCTAAAAGAGGTGAACGGAAATGAAATGGATACTGATTGCGATGCAAGCTTTCGTTATGATGTTTTGTTTCGTTTATGAAACGAATGTGAAGGCGGAAGGACCAGTACCAGAAATAACAGAAAAAGAGCCAGAAGTTACAATTTTATTAGAGCGAATGTATGTTGATGGAGAAGTAAGTGAGGAAATATTTACAGAAAAAGTGGCAGATTTAGAAAAGTTTTTACAGCAATATAAAGAATGGCAGCTCGTTGATCGTGATGATGTACAAATTGTATTACAGAAGAAAGTTGATGATATTTCTCCATTATTGAAAACGAGCGGATATTTTGGTGTGTCAGAGGAAGGGATATTACAAATTTTTAAAGGTGTACCGAAAAGTGATAATGCGATTCATTCCTTCTTTCAAATTGATATGAAAAAGCTTGAGAGCTATGAGCGTGCAAAATTGAAGCGTGGTATTCGTATTAAATCAAAAGAAGGTTTTGTGAAGACGATTGAAAAAATGAAGCAATACGCAGTGCAAAATAAGAAAAAAAGCAGCTCATGGTGAGCTGCTTTTTTTCTTATTTGTTTTTATCTAAAATTTGTTTTGCGATTTCATCAATTAGCATATCTTTTCCGATTGGATTGAAAGCTTTCGTATTGAAGATTTCATTCGATACTTCATATACGTGATTGTTTTTAACTGCTTTATTGTCTTTCCAAACGGCACTGTTTTTGTAGTCTTCGTAAACTTTATCAGCTTCGCCGCCAAAGTTTACAATAAACATTTGATCAGGTTGGAATGCAACAAGACCTTCTAGCGATACTTGTGCCATCGTTTGTTTTAAATCTGTACCTTTTGTTGCTGGAAGTTTTAAGTCATTAAAGATGATGTCACCGTATCCGAAGTTACCGTATACACGGAAGTTTTGTGGTGTAACTGCGACGAACATAAAGTTCTCATCTTTTGTTTTTTCTTTAATTTTTTTAGATAAAGAGTCTGCTTTTTTATCGTAGTCTGCAATCCATTTGTCTGCTTTCTTTTCTTCGTCAAATAGTTTACCTACTTCTTTAAACTTACCGCGCCAGTCTTCTAAGTTTGTTTCTAAAACAACTGTTGGTGCAACCTTTTCTAATTGATCATAGATCTTCAATTGACGATTATTTAAAATAATTAAGTCTGGTTTTAATGCAGTAACAGCTTCTAAATCAACTTTAGGTGCCCAGTACCAACCTACTGCCTTTACTCCGTCTAATTTTTGTGTTAAATGATTTTGGATTTTATCTTTATATGTGTTTGCTGTACCAACAGGTTTGTGTCCAAGAAGTAATAATTCTTCTGTTGATCCAGATAGGTCAACAATTCTCTTTGGATTTACTGGAATTGTAGCTTCCCCTTTAGCGTGTTTTACAACTTTTGTTTTCGGTTGTTCTTTCGCTTTCGATTCTTCTTTTTGAGAAGAACAGCCAACGATAGAAAGAACAACTAGCATAATAGTAAATAAAATAAATAGCTTCTGTTTCATCCTGATGTAACCCCTTTAATTAGTATTGATAATCATTATCGACTTCTGTATATTAAGGTGCTTCATACTTTCTGTCAATGGAAAATAACAGAAGTTTTAAATAGAGAACATTTGTTGGGGTAGTCTCGCTTTTCTATCATTAAATATGTTAAAATGGAATACATGATTTAAGAGGGAGAGATCGTATTTTGTTTGAATATGTTACAGGTTACGTGGAATATGTAGGACCGGAATATGTCGTAATTGACCATAATGGAATTGGTTATCAAATTTTCACACCAAATCCGTATGTATTTCAAAGAAGTAAGCAAGAAATCCGTGTCTATACATATCATTATGTGAGAGAAGATATTATGGCACTTTACGGGTTTAAAACACGTGAAGAGCGTTTATTATTTACAAAGTTGTTAGGTGTGTCTGGTATTGGACCAAAAGGTGCTCTTGCAATTTTAGCATCTGGTCAAACAGGACAGGTCGTTCAAGCGATTGAACACGAAGACGAGAAGTTTTTAGTGAAGTTCCCGGGCGTCGGAAAGAAAACAGCACGCCAAATGATTTTAGATTTAAAAGGAAAACTAGCTGATGTCGTGCCAGATGCGTTTGTTGATTTATTCTCAGACACAGAACGTTTTGATGAGAAGAAAGGTTCATCAGCTGAGCTTGATGAGGCGCTGGAAGCTCTGCGCGCACTTGGATACGCAGAACGAGAAGTTTCTCGCGTTGTACCAGAGTTATTAAAAGAATCATTAACGACGGATCAGTATATTAAAAAGGCACTTAGTCTTTTACTAAATGGTAAGAGGTGAGTATAATGGACGAACGTCTCCTTTCAGGGGAATCTGCATATGAAGATTCGGATTTAGAATATTCATTACGGCCACAGACGCTCCGTCAGTATATTGGCCAAGATAAAGCGAAACATAATTTAGAGGTGTTTATTGAAGCAGCGAAAATGCGTGAAGAAACGTTAGATCATGTGCTTCTATATGGACCACCAGGACTTGGTAAAACGACGCTTGCCAATATTATTGCCAATGAAATGGGCGTAAATGTTAGAACAACTTCAGGCCCAGCAATTGAAAGGCCGGGAGATTTAGCAGCTGTATTAACAGCACTTCAGCCGGGTGATGTATTATTTATTGATGAAATTCATCGTTTGCATAGATCAATTGAAGAAGTGTTATATCCTGCGATGGAGGATTTTTGCCTTGATATCGTAATTGGAAAAGGGCCGTCAGCACGGTCTGTACGTTTAGATTTGCCTCCATTTACATTAGTTGGAGCAACGACGCGTGCGGGGGCATTATCAGCGCCGCTTCGTGACCGTTTCGGTGTACTTTCAAGATTAGAATATTACACAGTAGATCAGCTTTCTGAGATTGTTGAACGTACAGCAGAAGTATTTGAAGTTGAAATTGATTCGTTAGCCGCACTAGAAATTGCAAGACGTGCTCGTGGTACACCTCGTATTGCGAATCGTTTATTACGACGTGTAAGAGATTTCGCACAAGTTCGTGGTAACGGAACGGTTACAATGGAAATTACACAAATGGCGTTAGAACTACTGCAAGTAGATAAATTAGGTCTAGATCATATCGATCATAAATTATTACTTGGTATTATTGAGAAATTCCGTGGTGGCCCAGTCGGGTTAGAAACGGTTTCGGCAACGATTGGAGAAGAATCTCATACGATTGAAGATGTATATGAGCCATATTTATTACAAATTGGCTTTTTACAACGAACGCCAAGGGGCCGAATCGTAACGCCGCTTGCATATGAGCATTTCAGAATGGAGATGCCAAACGTATGACGGAGATGCCAAAGCTGCTTATTACAGCTGGTATTTTACTCATTGTCGTTGGATTAGCTTGGAAGTTCATAGGAAGGCTTCCAGGCGATATTTTTGTGAAAAAAGGTAACGTTACCTTTTATTTTCCTATCATTACATGTATTGTGTTAAGTATTGTATTATCTTTTATTATGTATATAATAAATCGATTTAAATAAGAAATAGGTGGATATAGTTATGGATATTAATCTGTTTGATTTTCATTTACCAGAAGAACTTATTGCACAAATCCCATTAGAAGATCGTGAAACATCAAGATTAATGGTGTTAGATCGTGAAACAGGCGATATTGAGCATAAACATTTTACAGACATTCTTTCTTACTTACATGAGGGGGATTGCTTAGTTTTAAATGAAACGAAAGTTATGCCTGCTCGTTTGCACGGTGTGAAAGAAGATACAGGCGCGCACATTGAAGTACTTCTTTTAAAACAAGAAGAAGGCGATAAGTGGGAAACGCTTGTTAAGCCAGCGAAACGTGTAAAAGAAGGAACAGTTATCTCTTTTGGTGAAGGGAAATTAAAAGCAACTTGTACAGGAACTGCAGATCAAGGTGGACGTCAGCTTGAATTTTCATATGACGGCATCTTCTATGAAATTTTAGATGAACTTGGGGAAATGCCACTTCCTCCATATATTAAAGAGACGCTAGAAGATCGCGATCGCTATCAAACAGTATATGCGAAAGAAATCGGTTCAGCAGCAGCGCCGACTGCGGGACTTCACTTTACAGAAGAGCTACTGGAGAAGTTAAAACAAAAAGGCGTTGGGTTAGCTTTCATTACACTTCACGTAGGACTTGGAACATTTAGACCAGTTTCTGCAGATACGATTGAAGAACACCATATGCACGCAGAATATTACCATATGTCTGAAGAGACAGCTGCGTTATTAAATCGCGTGAAAGAGAATGGTGGACGTATTATTACGGTAGGTACGACTTCAACTCGTACGTTAGAAACAATTGCGACAGATCATGACGGTAAGCTTTGTGCTGCTTCGGGCTGGACAGACATTTTTATGTACCCAGGTTATGAATTTAAAGCAATTGATGGTTTAATTACAAACTTCCATTTACCGAAATCAACATTAATTATGCTTGTAAGTGCATTTGCAAATAGAGATAATGTACTTCATGCTTATAATGAAGCAGTAAAAGAAAAATATCGTTTCTTTAGCTTCGGTGATGCAATGTTCGTTGCATCTCACGCTAAAATGGGAAACAAATAAAAGGAGTAAATTATGACAGCAATTCGTTATGAATTTATTAAAACTTGTAAACAAACGGGTGCGCGTTTAGGACGTGTACATACGCCGCACGGTTCATTTGATACACCAACATTTATGCCAGTTGGTACACTTGCAACAGTTAAGACAATGTCACCAGAAGAGTTAAAAGCAATGGATTCTGGCATTATTTTAAGTAATACGTATCATTTATGGCTACGCCCAGGTCACGAAATTATTCGTGAAGCAGGCGGTTTGCATAAATTTATGAACTGGGATCGTGCAATCTTAACGGATTCTGGTGGTTTCCAAGTATTCAGTTTAAGTGACTTCCGTCGTATTGAAGAGGAAGGCGTTCACTTCCGTAACCACTTAAATGGAGATAAATTATTCTTATCGCCAGAAAAAGCGATGGAAATTCAAAATGCATTAGGTTCAGATATTATGATGGCATTTGATGAGTGTCCACCATTCCCAGCTACTTTTGAATATATGAAGAAGTCTGTAGAGCGTACAAGCCGCTGGGCAGAACGTTGTTTAAAAGCGCATGAACGTCCACAAGATCAAGGTTTATTCGGTATTGTACAGGGCGGAGAGTTCGAAGAGCTTCGTCGTCAAAGTGCAAAAGACCTTGTTTCAATGGACTTCCCTGGTTACGCTGTAGGTGGTTTATCTGTAGGTGAGCCGAAAGATATTATGAACCGTGTACTTGAGTTTACAACACCACTTCTTCCAGATAATAAGCCACGTTACTTAATGGGAGTAGGTTCTCCTGACTCATTAATCGATGGTGCAATTCGTGGTATTGATATGTTTGACTGCGTACTTCCAACTCGTATCGCTCGAAATGGTACATGTATGACAAGTGAAGGCCGTCTAGTTGTAAAAAATGCGAAGTTTGCAAGAGACTTCGGTCCGCTTGATCCAAATTGTGACTGCTATACATGTAAAAATTACTCTCGTGCGTACATTCGTCACTTAATGAAATGTGATGAAACGTTCGGAATTCGTTTAACGTCTTATCACAACCTTCATTTTCTGTTAAACTTAATGGAGCAGGTGAGACAAGCTATTCGTGAAGACCGTCTTGGCGATTTCCGCGAAGAATTCTTTGAACAGTATGGCTTTAATAAACCGAATGCTAAAAACTTCTAATACATAATTTAAAAGGAGGAACAAAAGATGAATCCAGGTATGATGAATATCGTTATGATCGTTGCGATGTTTGCGATTTTCTATTTCTTATTAATTCGCCCGCAACAAAAGCGTCAAAAAGCAGTTGCTCAAATGCAAAATGAGTTAGCAAAAGGTGATGCTATCGTAACAATCGGTGGTTTACACGGTACAATCGAATCAGTAGATGAGACGAAAATCGTTATTAAATCTGGTGGTTCACACTTAACTTTCGATCGTAATGCGATTCGTGAAGTTGTGAAAAACTAATGAGGAAGGCCCTGCATGAAATGTGCAGGGCCTTTTTTAGTTGTTTTGTTTTGACATATTTACACCGAAAATACCACCGAGTGTGCTCGCACCCATTAATGCTAATTGATAAAGTAACTGGGAGTTCGATAAAGTTTGAGAGAAGCCTAAATAGTTAACTAGAAAAACAAGTATGGCGAATGTAAGTCCTGTTGTGAAGCCTACTAACCAACCTTTCCCTTGTGCCTTTTTGCCGGCAGTAAATCCGGATATAAGCATAGATAACAGAGCTAGTATAAAAATAGTAACGGCTAATGTTCCTTCAGTCATATCTGTAAACTTTAATAATAGAGCCATAACCATGCTAATAATTGATGCAAGAATCAATAAGGTAATGATACCAAAGCCGATTGCAGTTGATAATTTTTTCGTTCCATCCATGTATACATTCCCCCTTTTTAATACAAGCATATTTTCTTTTTGCTTAAGTTAGACTAGTTTATTTTTTATAGGGGAGTCTATACGTAAAAAAGGAGATGTAGAAATGGAATGGGTATCAATCATTGGCCGGACGATGCTTTTGTATATCATCATATTAATTATTTTTCGTCTTATGGGTAAACGTGAAATTGGAGAGTTAAGTGTGTTAGATTTAGTCGTATTCATCATGCTTGGCGAAATGGCTGTAGTCGCAATTGAAAATACCGACAAATCACTTTGGCACCAATTAGTTCCGATGACTTTTCTTATGTGTATACAAATCATTTTGTCAGTCATTTCGTTAAAGTATCAACGCTTTCGGCATTTAATAGAAGGTGAGCCAGCTATTCTTGTAAATGCGGGAAAGATTGATGAAAAGAAGATGAGAAAGCAGCGTTATAATATAGATGATTTAATGATGCAATTAAGGGAGCAAGGAGTTGGAGACATCAGAGATGTGGAATACGCTATTTTAGAACCATCTGGGAAGTTATCTGTCTTTCAAAAACAAAAAGGTAAACAGGCTGCATTGCAGTTTACTCTTCCTCTTATTATTGATGGAGAAATTCAATCGAATCATTTACAAATGATTGAACATACAGATGAATGGCTCATTGGCAAATTAAAAAATTTAGGTTATAACGATATCAAACAAATTTTATACTGCAGCTTTCAAAATGGACAATTTTTTGTTGATGTGAAAGAAAACTAGAGGCTTACTATATGAAATAGTAAGCCTGTTTACTTCAAAAATGAAAGTTTTCGAATAATAGGGAGTCGGCTTAACTCTTCTTTTCGAATGAGTTTGAAAGTGAAGAGGAGGATAATATAAACGATTGTTGTTAAAGTGATTTCCCATAATGTTTGTACGCCGAGTGAATGAGAGAAAATCATATATTTATGAAGATAAAAACCGAAAGCGCCTGCAATACCGATAGCAAGTCCACCGAAAATGTAGTCTTTTGCGTAAATGGTAAATGTAATTTTCTTTAAAACAGTCGCGTAATGAAGGAATGTTACCGTTACTATATTTGCAGCGATAGCGAGTGCAACCCCCATCATTTGAAAATCTGGCCTTGAAGCTAGTACAAAAATAAGGATTAATTTCACGATGGCGCCAATAAATGTATTCATCATTGCAGCTCTTGCTAAGTTTAAAGCTTGTAAAACAGAGGTAAGTGGACTTTGAAAGTAATGAAATAAAAAGCAAGGTGCAAGAAGCTGGATAAATGCTGTTGCACTATCCGATCCATACATAAGAGTTAAAATAGGAGAAGCGAATACGTATAATATAACGACTGACCACCCACCGGTAATTAATGAGATTCGAAGAGCTTGTTGTAGGCGGTGTTCCACTAATTTATGCTGTCTTTTAGCCATCGCTTCACTAATAGATGGAACGAGCGCTGTAGAAAGAGCGTATGTAATAAAGGCTGGCAGTGATAGAAGTGGGAATGCATAACCGTTTAATATACCGTATTGCTGGGTTGCGACAGAGGCAGCAACTCCGGCAATCGCTAAGCTTTGCATAACGACGATAGGCTCAAAGAAATATGAAACGGAACCGATTAAACGACTTCCTGTAGTCGGAAGAGCGATATCCATCAGAGAATAAAATGTACCTTTGCTCTCCTTTACAGTAGTGAAAAATCCAGAGCGTATAGATAAATGTTTTTCGCGCTGAAATAAAGTGAGTAAAAATAATAACGATGCAACTTCACCGAGAACGGCTGATAACATAGCGCCAGCTGCAGCATATTCTACGCCGTAAGGTAAAAATAACTGAATACATATAGCGATAATTGTAATGCGGACAACTTGTTCTATAACTTGAGCATAAGCGCTAGGTTTCATATTTTGTTTCCCTTGGAAATAACCGCGTAAAACAGAAGAAACAGCAATAACAGGAACGACAGGTAAAATGGCCATTAATGGATAGTACGTTCGTTCATCAGTTAATAATGTTTTTGCTAAAATAGGTGTGAGGAGCATAATTCCGATTGTTAAAATGATACTAATAACGGATGTAACAGCTAATGATACTGTTAATATTTTTTTAACCCTTTGTTTATCGTTCACCGCTTCCGCTTCTGCTACAAATTTTGCGATTGCGACAGGAAGGCCGATTTGTGTTAATGTAATTGCTAGAATGAATGTAGGAACGGCCATCATATAAAGGCCAACGCCTTCTTCTCCTAAAATACGTGCCATTACAATCCGGTTAATAAATCCAAGGATTTTGGTAATAAAGCCGGCTATCATTAAAATAAATGCGCCTTTTAAAAAGCTTTGTCTCGTCATGGTCTTCTCCTACCTTCTCAAAATCAGTGGAATGATTTACAATAATTTATATGCACGTATGAGACAAGAATGACAAGCATTTAAGAGAGTGAAGTATGAGAGTACTCTTGAAAGTAGTTATTGCTGTCCATTAGAGCGGGATTAAAAGCGACTTTTCGTGCTGAAATAAGAAGGAGATGTTTATGTATGTTAGAAAAAGAGGCTTTGGTAGAATCATACCGCGGACAGTTACAAGTCGTTTTAGAAAGCAAAGTAGAAGAGTTTCACATGTTCGGTTATGACCGAGTAACAGATGATGATATTTGGAAGTTTCTTAAAGTGAAGAAGTGGAAAAAGATAAACGGTGATGTTAGATTATATGAATTAGTAAATGATGTATTAAGAGTAAGTACTAATGAATATATGAATTATTTAACTGTTGAAGCATATCAAGCGCCACTTTGGTCATTTGATGAATATGAAAATAAATAACCGACTGCAATTGGTTTGTTCTTCCTTTTGCAGTATAATGATAGGTATTGATAATGAGGAAATAATTATGTCTAAGATTATATATAAAGGGGGTAGTGAAGAGAAAAAATAAATAATGAAAGTGTAGGTATTGTGAAAAACGTACCGACACAGCTAGTGATGAACTAGCAAAATTATAGAAAGGAAGTCTACTAACTAGGCGTATGCATACGTGTAAAAGTGAATCGTAAGAGATTTATTTAAAGTGTTAGTAGCAGAAAGAGGGTACATATGGCAAAGCGTGGTACGAGAATTGCTGCCTTTTTCCTCATCGTTTTATTAATCGGTGGAGTAATTGGTGCGGCAGGAAAAGACATAGCAAAAGGAATTAGTCTAGGACTAGACCTTCGCGGTGGTTTTGAAATTCTTTATGAAGTAAAACCAGCCAAAAAAGGTGATAAAATCGACCGAGAGGCACTTGTAAGTACAGTAGGTGCTCTTGAAAATCGTGTCAATGTTCTCGGTGTAAGTGAGCCGAACATTCAAATTGAAGGACAAGATCGAATTCGCGTACAGCTTGCTGGTGTACAAGACCAGCAAAAAGCACGTGAAATGTTATCAACACAAGCGAAATTAACATTCCGTGATGTAGATGACAACCTTCTTATGGACGGAACGGATTTAAAAGGCGGCGGAGCGAAACAAACATTTGATGAGCAAGGCCGTGCGAGCGTAGGTCTTACACTAAAAAGCGCTGATAGATTCCGTGAAGTAACTGAAAAAATTTCAAAAATGCCACCACCAACGAATTTAATGGTAATTTGGCTTGACTTTGAAGAAGGAAAAGATTCGTATAAAGCAGAGTCTGCAAAACCGAATCCGAAGTTCTTATCAGCAGCAACAGTAAGCCAAGTGTTTAATCAAGCTGAAGTATCTATCGTAGGTGGAAACTTCACAGTTGAAAGTGCGAAACAACTGTCATCTTTATTAAATGCAGGTGCACTTCCTGTTGATTTAAAAGAAATGTATTCAACATCAGTTGGAGCGAAATTTGGTCAACAAGCGTTAGAGCAAACGATTTTCGCTAGTGCGATTGGTATCGCTCTTATTTTCTTATTTATGCTTGTATACTACCGTTTACCAGGAATTGTAGCGGTTATTATGTTAGGTCTATACATTTTTGTTACGCTACTCGTATTTAACTGGATGCATGCGGTTCTGACATTACCAGGTATTGCGGCATTAGTGCTCGGGGTAGGTATCGCAGTTGATGCGAATATTATTACGTACGAGAGACTGAAAGAAGAGTTGAAAATTGGTAAGTCAATGATGTCAGCATTCCGTGCTGGTAATCATCGTTCATTAGCAACAATTTTAGATGCAAACGTTACGACTCTTGCAGCGGCTGGTGTATTATTCGTTTATGGTAATAGCTCTGTAAAAGGATTCGCAACAAGTTTAATCGTAAGTATTTTAGTTGGTTTCGTTACGAACGTATTCGGTACTCGTTTCTTACTAGGTTTACTTGTAAAGAGCCGTTACTTCGATAAAAAGCCAGGATACTTTGGTGTGAAACAAAAGGATATTATTCCATTAACAAAAGGTGTAGTACATCCACCGACAAGATTTGATCGTATTAACTTCGTAAATATCGGTCATAAATTCCTTGTTTTCTCGATTGTAGTTGTAATTGCAGGTGCAATTATACTACCGATTTTCAAATTGAATCTTGGTATTGATTTTGCGAGTGGTACACGTATCGACTTGCAATCAAAACAAGCACTTACTGTGTCTGATGTTAATAAAGATTTTAAAGAATTGAAAATTGATGTGAAGGAAGAGAATATTGTACCGACTGGAGATGACAATAAAGGATTCGCGGTTCGTACATTAGGTGTGCTATCAAAAGATGAAATTGCGAAAACAAAAACATTCTTCCATGATAAATATGGTACAGATCCAAATGTAAGTACAGTTTCACCGACAATTGGTAAAGAAATTGCACGAAATGCATTTATCGCAGTATTAATCGCTTCTGCAGTTATCATTTTATACGTAAGTATTCGATTCAGATTTACGTACGCATTATCTGCAGTACTTGCATTATTACATGATGCATTCGTTATGGTTGTTATATTTAGTATTTTCCAATTAGAGGTAGACTTAACGTTTATCGCTGCGGTATTAACAATCATCGGTTATTCTATTAATGACTCAATTGTTACATTTGATAGAAACCGTGAATTATACAAACAGAAAAAACGAGTTCGCGATATAAAAGACTTAGAAGAAATCGTAAATGCAAGTATTCGCCAAACGCTTGGCCGTTCGATTAACACCGTATTAACAGTGTTATTCCCGGTAATTGCGTTACTTATCTTCGGTAGTGAGTCATTACGTAACTTCTCGTTTGCGTTGCTTGTTGGATTAGTTGTAGGTACGTACTCTTCTGTTTTCGTTGCTTCTCAAATTTGGTTAATGCTTGAAAACCGTCGTTTGAAAAAGGGCAAAAACAAGAAAAAGGTTGAGAAAGTAGAATCTGAACCGCAGGTATAAAAAAGATGATGTCTCTTTATGAGGCATCTCTTTTTTCGTTTGTGGATACAATAAGATAGCAACTTTTTAACAGAAGTAAGATGGAAGAAAGTGGTGATGTTATCGCTGTTTTTGCTACAATAAAAAGATAGGTTAAGAAAAGAAGGGATTTTAATTATGGAAAAAGATGAACGTTTTAAACAGGCCGAGTTTGGTGCTATTGTCGGGATCGTTGGTAATATTATATTAGCGATTGTAAAGGCGGTAATTGGTTATATTGGGAACAGTAAAGCACTATTAGCGGATGCCGTGCATTCTGCATCAGATGTAATTGGTTCGCTCGCTGTACTTTTTGGATTGCGAGCAGCAAAGCAACCGCCTGATGAAGACCATCCGTATGGTCATGGTAAAGCGGAATCGATTTCAGCTATTATTGTTGCAGTATTATTATTTATTGTGGGAATCGAGATAGCGATTTCGTCTATAAAAGCTTTTTCGCAAGAGCTAGAACCGCCAAAAGGAATTACGATTTTTGCTGTTGTTCTTTCGATTATCGTGAAAGAAGGAATGTTTCAATATAAATTCCGATTAGGGAAGAGGGTAAATAGTGATGCAATTATTGCAAATGCATATGAGCACCGTTCGGATGTATTTTCTTCAATTGCAGCTTTAATCGGTATTTGTGCAGCGATTATTGGTGGTAAGTTTGGGGTAGATTGGCTTGTATATGCTGATCCAATTGCAGGATTATTTGTTTCACTTCTTGTTGCAAAAATGGCGTGGAGTATTGGGGCAGAAGCAATTCATGCAACGCTTGATCATGTTCTGCATGAGGAAGATGTTGTTCCGCTTAGAGAAGCAGTACTTCAAATAGATGGGGTCAAAAAAATCGGTTCTTTATATGCAAGGGAGCATGGCCATTACGTTATTGTTGATATTAAAGTTTCTGTAGACCCATACATTACTGTAGAGGAAGGGCACCGCATTGGAAAACATGTGAAAGAAACGCTGATGGAACAAGATAACGTACAAAATGTGTTTGTACATATAAATCCGTATTCTCCAAATTAAACATTATTAACATTTTAGTATATAGATATTGCATCGTAGTTTGCATTATATTGTCACCCCTTAATCTGTCTTGTATAATGAACAGGTTAAGGGGTGATTTCGTGTTACAACCGAAGACGCGTTGGAAAGAAAAAGAATATAATAATGAGCGAGTGAGTGAATTAGCAAGTAAATTACAATTATCACCACTTGTCGTTTCGTTATTCCTCGGTAGAGGACTAGATACAGAAGATAAGATTTTAGATTTTTTAAATACAGAAAATCAAGAATTTCATGATCCATTTTTATTAGAAGGAATGGATAGAACGGTAGAACGTGTAAATAAGGCGATTCAAAATGGAGAGCAAATATTAATATTTGGTGACTACGATGCGGATGGAGTAAGTAGTACGACTGTGTTATATCTTGCCTTGCAAGAATTAGGTGCAGATGTAGAATTTTATATCCCAAACCGTTTTACAGAAGGATATGGACCAAACGAAGAAGCATTTCGTTGGGCACATAGCGCAGGATTCTCACTAATTATTACTGTCGATACTGGTATCGCAGCAGTACATGAAGCGAAGGTAGCGAAGGAGCTTGGAATAGATCTTATTATTACAGATCACCATGAGCCACCACCAGAATTGCCAGAAGCACTTGCGATTATTCATCCGAAATTAGATGGCGGTGTATATCCGTTTCACTATTTAGCTGGTGTAGGTGTTGCGTTTAAAGTTGCACATGCACTACTAGGCCGTGTACCAGAACATTTATTAGAAATTGCAGTAATTGGTACAGTAGCCGATTTAGTGTCACTTCATGGTGAGAATAGATTGCTAGTGAAGCGCGGTTTAAAGCATATGCGCATGACGAAAAATATCGGACTAAAGGCGCTATTTAAAGTTGCTAACGTTTCGCAAAGTGAAATTACAGAAGAGAGTATTGGTTTCTCACTCGCACCGCGTATTAATGCAGTTGGACGTTTAGAAGATGCTACGCCGGCTGTACATCTTTTATTATCAGATGATCCAGAAGAAGCGAAAGAGCTAGCTGAAGAAATTGATGAGCTGAACAAACTGCGAAAAGATATTGTAAAGCAAATTACAGAAGAAGCTATCGCTGAAGTGGAAAATAATTTCCCGCCAGAAGATAATAAAGTACTAGTACTGGCAAAAGAAGGCTGGAATCCAGGTGTAATTGGAATTGTCGCATCTAAATTAGTTGAACGTTTTTATCGTCCAACGATTGTACTATGCATTGATCCTGTAAAAGAAACAGCAAAAGGTTCAGCACGTAGTATTGCAGGATTTGATTTGTTTGCAAATTTGTCAGATTGTAGAGAGTTACTGCCACACTTCGGAGGGCATCCGATGGCAGCGGGAATGACGCTACATATGAATGATGTAGATGAATTACGCCGTCGCTTAAATGAACAAGCAGAGGTAATTTTAACAGAAGAAGATTTTATTCCAATTACAGCTGTTGATGTTTTTTGTAAAGTGGAGGATGTAACACTGGCAGCAATTGAAGACATGCAAAAGTTAGCGCCATTTGGTGTTGGAAATCCAAAACCGCGTATTGCAGTGAAGGATGCAGAGTTAGAAAGTATTCGTGCAATCGGATCAGATGGCTCTCATTTGAAAATGGCTCTTCGCGATGGACAAGCGACACTGGATACAATCGGATTTGGTTTTGGTGCGTATGCGAAAGAAATTTCTCCAGTTGCAAAGGTATCTGTAATAGGGGAAGCATCTATCAATGAATGGAATAATTTTAAGAAGCCGCAATTAATGGTACAAGATATTGCTGTAGAGGCGTGGCAATTATTTGATTGGCGTAGTATGCGTAACGTAGAAGCAAATGTAGCAGAACTTCCGAAAGAAAAAATAACGATGGTGTATTTTTCTGAAGAGGTATTGAATAAATTTTCTTTAGAAGACTATAAAGAGCATATGATGCATGCATCAGAAGTAACTCATTTAGACGATCAATACATCGTGTTACTTGATTTGCCAAAAGGAACAGATGAATTAAGAGATTTATTTAAGGTTGGGTTCCCGTCGCGAATTTATACGCTATTTTATCAAGAGAATAATCATTTATTTAGTACTGTTCCAACGAGGGAACATTTTAAATGGTACTATTCGTTCTTGAGCCAAAAAGCACCATTTTCTTTAAGACAATATGGAGAACAACTATGTCGACATAAAGGTTGGTCAAAAGATACAGTAAATTTCATGACACAGGTGTTTTTTGAGTTAGAATTTGTTACAATAAAAGATGGCGTCATTTTTATGGCAGACAAAAAACAAAAGCGTGATTTAATTGAATCGAACACATATCGTGAGAAAATGAACCACTTACAATTAGAAAAAGAATTGGTTTATAGCACATATCAGCAACTATATACATGGTTTGAAACGATTCGTAATCATAAAGAAGTAGAACAGTTAGGGTAAAGGATTTGTATTTACAAACCTTTTAGATCTGAGGAGGATTCAGAAATATGGATTTCAAGCAACATATCGCAATTGTACCGGATTATCCAAAAGAAGGTATTGTATTTAAAGACATTACACCGTTAATGAACGACGGTAAAGCATACAAAGCAGCAACAGATGCAATCGTTGAGTATGCAAAGAAAAGAGACATTGACGTTGTAGTAGGTCCAGAAGCACGTGGCTTTATTATCGGTTGCCCAGTTTCTTATGCGTTAGAAGTAGGTTTTGCACCAGTTCGTAAATTAGGGAAATTACCACGCGAAGTAATTACAGTTGACTACGGTAAAGAATATGGTAAAGATGTTTTAACAATCCATAAAGATGCAATTAAGCCAGGTCAACGCGTATTAATTACAGATGATCTATTAGCTACAGGTGGAACAATTGAAGCGACAATTAAGCTAGTTGAAGAACTTGGCGGAGTTGTAGCAGGAATTGCATTCTTAGTAGAGCTTACTTACTTAGATGGTCGTAAAATGTTAGATGGTTACGATGTATTAGTATTAGAAAAATACTAATCACTATATAGGTAAAACTACGGTGATAAAAAGTACCCGTGAATCTCTTGGAGAGGAGCGGGTACTTTTGTATAATTGCACAAAAAAATAAGGTGAAATGTCAGTAAAATCTTTTCCTTTTCACAATTCACAATCATTAGGTTATAATGATAGAATATAATTTATTCTACTTAATTAAGATAAAGTCAATTTTCAATAAAAGGTGATTCGATGGCAAATGAGCAGGTACTAACAGCTGAACAGGTACTCGAGAAAGCAAGTCAATATTTAGCAGATGAAGATATTGAGCTAGTGGCACGTGCCTATGAATATGCACGTGATGCGCATAGCGAACAATACAGAAAATCGGGTGAACCGTACATTATTCATCCAATTCAAGTTGCAGGTATTTTAGTTGATTTACACATGGATCCAGCTACAGTATCAGCAGGTTTCTTACATGATGTAGTGGAAGATACAGAGATTACATTAGAAGATATCGAACGGGAATTTAATAAAGAAATTGCTATGCTTGTCGATGGTGTAACAAAGCTCGGAAAGATTAAATATAAATCTCATGAGCAACAACAAGCAGAAAACCATCGTAAAATGTTTATCGCAATGGCTCAAGATATTCGAGTTATTTTAATTAAACTAGCTGATCGTCTTCATAACATGCGTACATTGAAACATTTGCCTCAAGAGAAGCAGCGTCGCATTGCGAATGAAACGTTAGAAATCTTTGCACCTTTAGCACATAGACTCGGAATTAGTACTATTAAATGGGAGTTAGAGGATACGTCACTTCGCTATTTAAATCCGCAACAATATTATCGTATTGTAAATTTAATGAAGCGTAAACGTGCAGAGCGTGAAGAGTATTTAGATGAAGTAATGACTGGTATTCGTGAGAAATTAAAAGAGGTTTCAATTCAACCTGAGATTTCTGGAAGACCAAAACATATTTACAGTATTTATCGTAAAATGGCACTGCAAAATAAACAGTTCAATGAAATTTACGATTTACTAGCTGTACGTGTCGTAGTAAATAGTATTAAAGATTGTTATGCGGTGCTTGGAATTATTCATACGTGCTGGAAGCCAATGCCAGGTCGTTTTAAAGATTATATTGCAATGCCGAAAGCAAATCTATATCAATCTCTTCATACGACTGTAATTGGGCCAAAAGGTGATCCGCTTGAAGTGCAAATTCGTACGAAAGAAATGCATGAGATTGCAGAATTCGGGATCGCGGCGCACTGGGCGTATAAAGAAGGAAAAACAGCAGAAACAACTGGTACATTAGAGAAGAAACTAACTTGGTTCCGTCAAATATTAGAATGGCAAAATGAAGCTTCTAATGCAGAAGAGTTTATGGAGTCATTAAAAATTGATTTATTCTCTGACATGGTATTCGTCTTTACACCGAAAGGCGATGTAATGGAATTGCCACTTGGATCTGTTCCGATTGACTTTTCGTATCGCGTGCATTCAGAGATTGGAAATAAAACAATTGGTGCCAAAGTAAATGGGAAAATGGTGACCCTTGATTATAAATTAAAAACGGGTGACATCATTGAAATTTTAACATCGAAACATTCGTATGGACCAAGTCAAGACTGGGTGAAACTTGCTCAAACATCTCATGCGAAAAACAAAATACGTCAATTCTTTAAGAAACAACGTAGAGACGAAAATATTGAAAAGGGCCGTGAACTTGTTGAAAAAGAAGTACGTGGCTTAGAGTATGAGATGAAAGAAGTGCTAGCTCCTGACAATTTAAAACGTGTTGCTGAGAAGTTCAATTTTGCAAATGAAGAAGATATGTTTGCAGCAGTTGGATATAGCGGGATTACAGCGTCGCAAATTGTTACGCGACTAACGGACAAATTCCGTAAGCAACGTGAAGAAGAAGAAATCGTTGAAGTTAAAGAAGTTCGTAAACCGATGAAAATTCGAAAATGGGATTCTGGCGTTAAAGTAAGCGGTGCGGATAATTTGTTAATTCGCTTATCAAAATGCTGTAACCCAGTACCGGGTGATGATATCGTTGGATATATTACGAAAGGCCGAGGCGTATCGATTCACCGCCGTGATTGTGTAAATGTTCATACAGAAGAAGCTGTAGAACGTTTATTAGAAGTAGAGTGGGAAGGTAGTCCTGAAAAAGAAATTGAGTATAACGTTGATATTGAAATTTCAGGTTACGATCGCCGTGGTTTATTAAATGAAGTATTGCAAGCTGTTACAGAGACGAAAACGTACATTTCGGCAGTTTCTGGTAGAAGTGACCGTAATAAGATGGCGACAATTAATATGTCAATCTCTATTCGTAACTTACAGCACTTGAAAAAAGTAGTAGAACGCATTAAACGTGTTCCAGAAATTTATGCAGTACGACGCATGATGCATTAATAGGGAGTGTAGAAAAGATGAGAGTTGTTTTACAACGATCAAAAGAAGCGTCTGTCACAGTAGACGGTGAGATCGTAGGACAAATTCCGTTCGGTTTAACATTACTAGTTGGCATTACGCATGAAGATACAGAAAAAGATGCAACTTACATTGCAGAAAAAATTGCGAACTTACGTATTTTTGAAGATGAGAGTGGAAAGATGAACCATTCTGTACTTGATATAGAAGGACAAGTTCTATCAATTTCGCAATTCACATTATACGGAGATTGCCGCAAGGGAAGACGTCCAAACTTTATGGATGCTGCCAAACCTGACTATGCAGAGCGTTTATATGATTTCTTTAATGAGGAAGTTCGTAAGCAAGGATTGCATGTAGAAACAGGGAAGTTTGGAGCGATGATGGATGTTTCTTTAATCAATGATGGTCCGGTGACCTTAATTGTGGATAGTAAATAGTGTTGCTTAAAAAGAGAGGATTATATAATCCTCTCTTTTTTATACTTTATTGTATATTTTGTTCATTTATCTCGCTATTTGTGGGAGATCAACTGCCTGTAAAAGCCTGATTAGTGAGGGCTAATAATGAGTGATAATGGACAAAACCCCTATTCATTAAAGTTTCACTTTATTTGGAATCAATAGCTGTTTCCGTTATGTATAACTCTTTCATCAATATGGAACAATAAAAAGTAAAACATCTATATTGAATGTGAGGGATATACGTATGCGTATGAATGAAAAAGGGCATTCTGTTACAAATGGTGCAAATCAACTGTTTAACGTAAATTTTCATGATTTTATTTCAAAAGAGCAAAACAATACTTCAATGGAGCTCGCTTCTGAGTTTGGGATTTCTCTTCAAGATGTAAAGCGTCTAAAGAAGCAGATTGAGCGCTCTTAGAGTACTTGACAATCCTACTCAACAAACGTATAGTAATTTTATATTTACATATGAATATAACCGTTGATAGAGAAGAGTAAATGAGACACACATGGAAAGAGAAGAAATGTCTTAGGCTGAAAACATTTCTACATGATGACTGATTGAATGACACTCTAGAGGTTTCAACTTGAACGGCATATATGCTTAGTAGGGATGAACGCACATTTAAGCGTTATTAAAAAAGTGGAAGCATACGTGCTTCAATTAGGGTGGCACCACGGGTATAATACTCTCGTCCCTACTGTTCAAACAGTAGAGGCGGGAGTTTTTTTATTTTTATTAAGATTAAAACAATTTGAGGAGGAACTGAATATGTCTATTCAAATCCCACGCGGAACGCAAGATATTCTTCCAGGTAGCGTTGAGTTATGGCAGTATATCGAAGGGCAAGCACGCGAAATTTGCCGTCGTTACAACTATAAAGAAATTCGTACACCAATTTTTGAACACACTGAGCTATTTTTACGTGGTGTTGGTGATACGACAGATATCGTACAAAAAGAAATGTACTCATTCCAAGATCGTGGAGAGCGCAGTTTAACATTACGTCCAGAAGGTACTGCACCTGTTGTACGTTCTTACGTTGAAAACAAAATGTTCGGTGATGCAACACAACCAACGAAATTATACTATATTGGTCAAATGTTCCGTTACGAAAGACCACAAGCAGGTCGCTATCGTCAATTCGTACAATTCGGTATTGAAGCAATCGGTAGTAACGATCCTGCGATTGATGCAGAAGTAATTGCACTTGCTGTAGAGTTTTACCGCGGCATGGGCTTAAAAAATATTAAAGTTGTATTAAACAGTTTAGGTGATGCAGCGAGCCGTCAAGCGCACCGTGATGCGTTAATCGCACACTTTGAGCCACGTATCGGCGAGTTCTGTTCTGACTGTCAATCTCGTTTAGAAAAGAACCCTCTTCGTATTTTAGATTGTAAGAAGGACCGTAACCATGAATTAATGGGAACAGCACCATCTATTACAGAATACTTAAACGAAGATTCGGCAGTATACTACGACAAAGTTCAAGAATTATTAACGATGATGGATGTTCCGTTTGAAAAAGATCCGAACTTAGTACGTGGTTTAGACTACTATCAACACACTGTTTTTGAAATCATGAGTGAGGCAGAAGGTTTCGGTGCTATCACTACATTAAGCGGCGGTGGCCGTTATAACGGGCTTGTACAAGAAATCGGTGGACCAGAAATGCCAGGTATCGGTTTTGCGATGAGTATCGAACGTTTAATTATGGCGCTAAAAGCTGAAAACATCGAATTGCCAATTGAACATAGTATTGATTGTTATGTTGTAGCGCTTGGTGAAAAAGCGAAAGACCATGCTGCGAAAGTTGCGTTTGATCTTCGTAAAGCTGGATTATCGGTTGAAAAAGATTATTTAGACCGTAAAATGAAAGCACAATTTAAATCAGCAGATCGTCTAAAGGCGAAATTTGTAGCTGTATTAGGGGAAGATGAGCTAGATAAAGGCATCATTAACTTAAAAGATATGTCAACAGGCGAACAAGAAGAAGTAGCATTAGATGTATTTGCTTCATACGTAGCAGAGAAATTAATATAGGGGGAACTTACAGTGGCTGAAAGAACACATGCATGTGGAAAAGTAACAGTAGAAGCAGTTGGACAAACAGTTCAATTAAAAGGTTGGGTACAAAAACGCCGTGATTTAGGTGGATTAATCTTTATTGACTTACGTGACCGTACAGGTATCGTGCAAGTTGTATTTAACCCAGAAACATCAAAAGAAGCGTTAGAAATAGCAGAAACTATTCGTAGTGAATACGTATTGCACGTAGAAGGTACAGTTGTTGAGCGTGGTGAAGGCGCAATTAATGACAATATGGCAACGGGTCGTATTGAAGTACAAGCAACGAAAGTAAACGTATTAAATGCAGCAAAAACAACGCCAATCATTATTGCTGATGATACAGATGCATCAGAAGATGTGCGTTTAAAATATCGTTATTTAGACTTACGTCGTCCTGCAATGTTTAACACATTCAAAATGCGTCACGATGTAACGAAAACAATTCGTAACTTCTTAGACACAGAAGAGTTCTTAGAAGTAGAAACACCAATTTTAACGAAGAGCACACCAGAAGGAGCTCGTGACTATTTAGTACCAAGTCGTGTACATGATGGTGAATTCTATGCATTACCACAGTCTCCGCAATTATTTAAACAGCTTCTTATGGTCGGCGGATTTGAGCGTTACTATCAAGTGGCACGTTGTTTCCGTGACGAAGATTTACGTGCGGACCGTCAACCAGAATTCACGCAAATTGATATCGAAGCTTCATTCTTAACACAAGATGAAATTTTAGATATGATGGAGCGCATGATGACGAAAGTTATGAAGGATGCAAAAGGTGTAGAAGTGAGTGCACCATTCCCTCGTATGAAATATGCTGATGCAATGGCCCGTTACGGTTCTGATAAGCCAGATACACGCTTTGAAATGGAACTAACAGACTTATCTGAGTTTGCTGCAGGTTGTGGCTTTAAAGTATTTACAAGTGCTGTAGAAAGCGGCGGACAAGTAAAAGCAATTAATGCAAAAGGCGCTGCGAGCAAATATTCTCGTAAAGATATCGATGCATTAACTGAATTCGTGAAAGTATACGGTGCAAAAGGTCTAGCTTGGCTTAAAGTGGAAGAGGACGGCTTAAAAGGACCGATTGCAAAATTCTTCGGTGAAGAAGATGCAAACGTGTTAATGACTACGTTAGAAGCTACTGCTGGTGACTTATTACTATTCGTAGCAGATAAGAAAAGCGTTGTTGCAGATAGCTTAGGTGCACTTCGTTTACGTCTAGGTAAAGAGCTTGAGTTAATTGACGAAAGTAAATTTAACTTCCTATGGGTAACGGATTGGCCACTTCTTGAGTACGATGAAGATGCAGATCGTTACTTCGCGGCTCACCACCCATTCACAATGCCATTCCGTGAAGATGTTGAGTTATTAGAAACGGCACCAGAAAAAGCACGTGCACAAGCATATGACCTTGTATTAAACGGTTATGAGCTTGGTGGTGGATCACTTCGTATTTACGAGCGTGACGTACAAGAAAAAATGTTCAAAGCACTTGGATTCTCACAAGAAGAAGCACAAGAGCAATTCGGATTCTTATTAGAAGCATTCGAATATGGTACTCCACCACACGGCGGTATCGCATTAGGTTTAGACCGTCTTGTTATGTTACTTGCAGGCCGTACGAACCTTCGCGACACAATTGCATTCCCGAAAACAGCAAGCGCAAGCTGCTTATTAACAGAAGCTCCAAGCCCAGTTGCAGAAGCTCAGCTTGAAGAGCTAAGCTTAAAATTGAGCGTGAAAGAAGAGAAGTAAAAATAAGGTCTAGATGGTTATACTAATACCATCTAGACTTTTTTAATGGATAATTGAGAGAAGAGGTAAAAGCGCGGTTTACACTATGCTTTCCTTCTCGAAATATGTATTTTTAGGAATTCTATAACTTTTTCTATACAAATAGTCGGAAAAACGCTAGAATACATGATAGACCATTTTTGTAATAGGAGTGTAGAGCTGAATGTTACATCAATTTTCACGTAATGAATTAGCCTTCGGTAAAGAAGGACTTGAAATATTAAAAAATAGTACAGTCGGTATTTTAGGAATTGGCGGCGTAGGGTCATTTTCGGCAGAGGCGTTAGCACGTTCTGGCGTAGGACGTCTCGTATTAGTTGATAAAGATGTTGTAGATATTACAAACGTAAACCGTCAAATTCACGCGTTAGTATCTACTGTAGGACGTTCAAAAGTAGAATTAATGAAAGAGCGTATCGCAGACATTAATCCAGAGTGTGAAGTAATTGGACTAGAAATGTTTTATACGGATGAAACATATGAAGAGTTCTTCAAACATGGATTGGATTTCGTAGTAGATGCATCTGATACGATTACGTTCAAAATTCATTTAATTAAACAGTGCTTACGTCGAAAAATTAAAATTATCTCATGCATGGGTGCAGCAAATAAAATGGACCCAACTCGTTTCCGTATTGCGGACATCTCTAAAACACATACAGATCCAATTGCGAAAGTAATTCGTACGAAGCTTCGTAAAGATGGTATTAAAAAAGGTGTAAAAGTTGTCTTCTCTGACGAAAACCCAATCGTAATTCGTGAAGAAGTACGTAAAGAAATCGTACCAGACGAAAATGCAAAAATTCGTAAAGCGAAATTACCACCTTCATCAAATGCATTCGTACCATCTGTGGCAGGCCTAATTATGGCAAGTCACGTTGTACGTGAACGTATTAAAAACGTTGAAGTGAAGCGTGTAGGGCAAGAATAAAGTAAAAGCATATATCCATTTCGGATATATGCTTTTTTATATGTATTAAAGAAATAGGGATATTTGCATTACTACTAGTTCAAATGTAAGTAAGGCTAGTAAGTAATGATCATATTTATCTAATTTATAGGCGGACGTCTTTTTTAAACTGTTAATGGTGAAAAGAGCTAAAGTTAGGACGAGAACACCGAGTGTTATTTTGAAGACTATTAATGAAATAGCGACCATCTCCTTTCAAACATATATCTTTATAGTAACATTCAAGTGAGGGATATCCAATTATTACCTGATGTTTCTTTGTGTGAACTTGAGGTTTGTTGTTGTGAATTTTTGTATGTAAATCGATTTAACTTAATTTAACAATGTGTTTTTTACCGAAGAAAAAAGATGCCACACAGTCAGAAACCCCGACTAGGTGACATCCCTTTTAATTTTCTGCAGAATAAATAATATCTAAATTACCATTTCGATCTGTCTTGAAAATGGGGGCGATCTGTTCTTCTTGTTCTTCAACTGAAACGAGTTTTCGAGCACGGTCCATAATTCTAACAAGCATTGCATAATCTTCTTCGATTGCTTGTTGTTTTTTTGAGAGTACTGCTAATTTTGCTTCGAGTTCATGATTCATTTTTTGCAGGGATGTGAGCTGAGCCTGTAATACTTCATTTTCAGTTTGTAACTTTGCGAGTGAAGGGTTGGTATGCTTTAAGTTTTGCAAAAATGAAATGACGCTTTGCATTGTAAGTTCTTGTTTATTTGGCGTAATATCTTCTGAAAACTCGGCGTCAATTACGAGTTGTTTCGTTTGCGTGAAATGCTCTTTTTCTATTTTAGCTTCAGAGCGTTTTAATTCTTTACGTTGTTTTTTTGCAAGTTGCACCGCATCTTCGTAATTCGGTCGTACTTCAGCATTCCATCTAAAGCCGCAAGCTGCTGAAGTGCGGTTCAATGTATCGCCGACTTCATCGAATGCTTTTATTTGTGTGCTACCGCTGCGAATATGTCGTAAAACAGTTTCTGCTAAAAGGAGATCATCTTCTTTTGTCCATGCATCTTGACGTGTTTTCATAAGCGAAGCCTCCATAATGGTGACGTTTTCGCTTATGTTACCCTTTATTTTTCGTTTTATTCGAACTTTGTAATCTTTCATATACAGTAGAAAGTGCTTGCTCAAATTTCCCTGTCGTTTTTGGTTTATAATATTGTTTGTTTTTTATTTTATCAGGTAAGTATTGTTGTTGTACCCAGCCATTTGGATGGTCGTGTGGATATAAGTATCCAATGCCTCTTCCAAGTGATTCTGCGCCTTTGTAATGACTATCTTTTAAATGACTTGGAATGTCGCCTGTTTGACCGTTACGTAAATCGTGTAATGCAGCATCAAGAGCTTTATAAGCTGAGTTTGATTTTGGTGATAGGCAAAGCTCGATAACAGCATTTGCAAGTGGTATGCGTGCTTCTGGGAAGCCAACTCGTTCAGCTGATTCTATGGCTGCTAGTGTACGCGGTCCGGCTTGTGGGCTAGCAAGTCCGATATCTTCGTATGCCATAATAAGAAGACGTCTACCAATGCTTTGTAAATCACCAGCTTCAATAAGACGTGCTAAATAGTGAAGTGCTGCATTTACATCACTTCCGCGTACCGATTTTTGAAATGCCGATAATACGTCATAATGAGCATCTCCACCTTTGTCGTGAACGAAACTCTTTTTTTGCAAGCATTCTTCTGCGATTTCTAGCGTGATTTCTGCAGACTTGTCATCCGTTGTAAAGCTAGATAAAACAGCTAGTTCGAGTGCATTATAAGCGGAACGCATGTCTCCACCAGATGCATTTGCAAAGTGATGTAATGCTTCAGGCGTAACGGTTACATCATATTCCCCGAGACCTTTTTCTTTATCTTCAAGTGCTCGTTTTAAGCCAATTAAAAGATCATCTTCTGTTAATGCGTATAATTCGAAAATTTGACAACGACTTCGAATAGCAGAATTAATAGCATGGAACGGATTACTCGTTGTTGCACCGATTAAGGTAAGGAGTCCGCTTTCTAAATGAGGTAATAGAAAATCCTGTTTTGCTTTATCTAGACGGTGTACTTCATCTAAAATTAAAACGAGGTGTCGATGCATCTTTGCTTCTTGTACGACAACTTCCATATCTTTTTTATTATGAGTAACAGCGTTTAATAGGCGAAAAGGGGTTCCAGTACTTCCTGCAATTGCGCTCGCAATGGATGTTTTTCCTGTGCCTGGAGGGCCGTATAAAATCATAGATTGAAAATGATTTGCTTGGACCATTCGCCATAAAATTTTTCCTTCACCAACTAAATGTTGTTGTCCGATAATTTCTTGAATATTTGTAGGGCGCATTCGATGTGCGAGTGGCTGTTTCATTTTTACCGTCTCCCTTAAAGTATAATCTCTTTCTATCGTATCATTTTTTTTAATGGAATTTAAAATAGGATGCTGTTTTGTGGGAAAAATGAATATAAATATTTTCATTTTTCTTTCAATTGTAATAATTTCCGAGTTTTTCAATGTGATTTTATGTTATCATTTTGATACACAAGTTGAAATTTCTTATAATACTATATTATGCTATAATTTCATAGGATTTTAAATTGTGTTCTTTTATAAATAAGATATAACCAATAGAAGTGAAAATTTGAAAAGAGGTGCAAAATAGATGAAGATTTCAACGAAAGGCCGTTACGGCTTAACAATTATGATCGATCTTGCAAAAAAGTTTGGTGAAGGTCCGATTTCCTTAAAATCAATTGCGCAGGCACATGACTTATCGGAACATTATTTAGAGCAATTAATTTCACCACTTCGTAACGCTCGCCTAGTAAAGAGTACGCGCGGGGCATATGGCGGATATGTATTGTCAGATCAGCCAGCTAACATTACAGCTGGGGATGTAATCCGTGTATTAGAGGGTCCAATTAGTGTTGTAGAAATGATAGAAGAAGAAGAACCAGCACAACGCCAATTATGGATGCGTGTTCGTGATGCGGTGCAAGAAGTGTTAGATAGTACAACGTTAGAAGATTTAGTACGTTATGAGGAAGAAAATCACGGGGGCTATATGTTTTACATTTAATTCCTTGTGAAACGATTTGGAAAGAAGGAGATTTAATGGAACGCATTTACTTAGATCATGCTGCGACATCTCCGACTCACCCAGAAGTGGTCGAAAAGATGATTCCATATATGACAGAAACATTCGGGAACCCGTCTAGTATTCACTTTTATGGACGTCAAACGCGTCATGCAGTAGATGAGGCAAGACGCGCGGGTGCACGTAGCATTCATGCGAATCCGAATGAAATTATATTTACGAGCGGTGGTACAGAAGCTGATAATTTAGCACTTATAGGTGTAGCACGTGCGAACCGTCATAAAGGTAACCATATTATAACGACGCGAATTGAACATCATGCAATTTTGCATACGTGTGAATTGTTAGAGCGCGAAGGGTTTGAAGTGACATATTTACCTGTTGATGAAACAGGACGCGTTCAAGTTTCTGACATACAAAATGCATTAACAGAAGAGACGATTCTCGTATCCGTTATGTTTGGGAATAATGAAATTGGGACAATGCAACCAATCGCGGAAATAGGGAAGTTACTAAAAGAGCATCAAGCTTATTTTCATACAGATGCGGTACAAGCTTACGGATTAGTAGAAATAGATGTAAAAGAGTTCGGCATTGATTTATTATCGATTTCAGCTCATAAAATTAATGGACCAAAAGGTGTAGGGTTCCTGTACGCTGGTGCAAATGTGAAATTTGAACCGTTATTAATAGGCGGGGAGCAAGAAAGAAAACGCCGTGCTGGTACTGAAAATGTACCGAGTATCGTTGGTTTGCAACATGCAATTTTACTAGCTGAAAAAACTCGTGAGCAAAAAAATGCCCAATATGAAGAGTTTAAAGATATAATGGTATCTGTCTTCAAAAATGAAGACATTACTTTCGAGGTAAACGGAAACTTAGAATATCGCTTACCACATGTGCTTAATATTAGTTTTACAGGAATGAACATTGAACCGTTTCTTGTGAACTTAGACTTAGCTGGCATTGCAGTGTCAAGTGGTTCGGCATGTACAGCTGGTTCGATTGATCCATCACATGTATTAGTAGCGATGTTCGGAAAAGACTCCGATCAAATACGTTCATCCGTACGCTTTAGTTTTGGACTTGGAAATACGAAAGAGCAAATTGAGAAAGCGGCGTACGAAACAGTGAAAATCGTGAAGCGATTAACACAAAATTAGCATGGGAGGTGACATGATGAACAAACTACCTCAAGAAACACGCGTTGTCATCGGGATGTCCGGTGGTGTCGATTCATCTGTAGCAGCTCTTTTATTGAAAGAGCAAGGCTATGATGTAATCGGAATTTTTATGAAAAACTGGGATGATACAGATGAGAATGGTGTCTGCACAGCAACAGAAGATTACAATGATGTAATTGAAGTGTGTAACCAAATTGGCATTCCATATTATGCAGTAAACTTTGAAAAACAATACTGGGATAAAGTATTTACGTACTTCCTAGATGAGTACCGAGCTGGTCGTACACCGAATCCAGATGTAATGTGTAATAAAGAAATTAAATTTAAAGCATTTTTAGAGCATGCGATTGCGCTTGGTGCTGATTATGTGGCGACAGGTCATTATGCACGCGTTGCTTATATGGACGGCGAATATAAAATGCTTCGCGGCGTTGATGATAATAAAGACCAAACGTATTTCTTGAATCAATTAAGCCAAGAGCAATTATCAAAAACATTGTTCCCGTTAGGTGAATTAAAGAAACCGCAAATTCGTGAAATGGCGACAGAAGCTGGTTTAGCGACAGCGGCGAAGAAAGATAGTACTGGTATTTGCTTTATCGGTGAGCGTAACTTTAAAGATTTCTTAAGCAACTATTTACCAGCGCAACCAGGTGTGATGCAAACATTATCTGGTGAAGTGAAAGGAAAACATGACGGTTTAATGTACTATACAATTGGACAACGCCATGGCCTTGGTATTGGTGGTAACGGTGATCCGTGGTTTGCTGTTGGGAAAAACTTGAAAGAAAACATTTTATATGTTGATCAAGGATTCCATAACGAGCTTCTATATGGTGATGAAGTTATTGCTACGAATATCGGCTGGGTAAGTAATGAAGCGAAAGAAAAAGAATTTAAGTGCACAGCGAAATTCCGTTATCGTCAAGAAGACAATAAAGTAACGGTTCAAATCGTTGATGAAAATACAGTTCGTATTCTTTGTGACGAGCCAATTCGTGCAATTACACCAGGACAAGCAGTTGTTTTCTATGATGGAGATGAGTGCTTAGGCGGTGCTACAATTGATGAAGTATATCGTAGTGGTAAGAAATTGGATTATTTAGGATAAAATGAGAAACCTCTGCCGATTAGCGGTTAGAGGTTTCTTTTACATAAAGCGAATTTTCGTTCGCTTGGAAAATACATTCTTTGTTATAATTTGTTGTAGAGGTGAAGGACATGTCAAACAAACTTGAAACAGGTATTCAATATATGCAAGAAGGAAACTGGGAAGAAGCTGCTAAAAATTTCACAGAAGCAATCGAAGAAAATCCGAAAGATGCGCTTGGATACATTAATTTTGCGAACTTATTAGATGTAATAGGTGATAGTGAAAGAGCAATTTTATTTTATAAGCGTGCATTAGAATTAGATGATAAATCTGCGGCTGCTTATTATGGATTAGGAAATGTGTATTACAGTCAAGAGCAATTTGCAGAGGCAAAGGCTGTATTTGAACAAGCGATGCAAGCGGGATTACAATCAGCTGATGTAACATTTATGTTAGGTATTACACATGTGCAACTTGGAAATGATCGTCTTGCACTGCCGTTTTTACAAAGAGCAACAGAATTAGATGAAAACGATGTAGAAGCTGTGTTCCAGTGTGGACTTTGCTTTGCACGTTTAGAACATATTCAAGAGGCGAAACCTTATTTTGAAAAGGTATTAGAAATGGATGAAGAGCATGCAGATGCGTATTATAATTTAGGTGTTGCGTACGTATTTGAAGAAAATAACGAGAAGGCTCTTACTTTATTTAAGAAAGCAACTGAAATTCAGCCAGATCACTTTTTAGCTGGCAATGGTGTTCGTTTATTGGAGCAAGAAGCTGAATAAAGTGAAATTATAGTTTAATGCGCAGTTACCCCTCATCTAAAGGTTGTGAAAGAGGTGGGGGATGTACTGCTCATTAAGGTGAAAAGAACTCGGGAAGGAGAGGAAAGATGGGAAATCAACATGCCATGGATTTGTTTGAGGAAGAGAAAAAATTTATAAAAGCGCAAGTTCTTCATACCATTTTCCACAACGAAGAAAACCTCTATTCCGTTGTCAGTATGAAAATCATTGAAACGAATGAAACGTACGACGAAAAAAAAGTGATGATAAACGGTCATTTTCCCCGCATGCATGAAGATGAAGTGTTTACATTGACAGGGCATTTTAAAGACCATCCGAAGTATGGGAAACAATATTTAGTTGAAACGTTTAAGAAAGAATTGCCGCAGACAAAAGCAGGTATGGTGCAATATTTAGCGAGCGATTTATTTAAAGGGATTGGAAAGCGTACGGCCGAAAAAATTGTAGATCATCTTGGGGAGCGTGCTATTTCTAAAATTATGGATGATCCGGATGCGTTAAATGGTGTTGTTAACAAACAAAAAGCGCAGGAAATATATGAGACAATCGTTGAACATCAAGGGTTAGAGAAAGTAATGAGCTTTTTAAATGGTTACGGTTTTGGAACGAAGCTTTCTATTAAAATCTATCAGCAATATAAAGAAATGACATTAGAAGTGATTCGTAATAATCCATATAAGCTTATTGAAGAAGTGGATGGGATTGGCTTTGGAAGAGCGGATGATATAGGACGTGCGTTAGGTATATCGGGTAATCATGATGACCGGGTACGTGCGGGTTGTTTTTATACGTTAGAGAATGTTTCACTGCAACTCGGTCACGTTTATATGGGGAAAGATCAACTTGTAAGAGAAACGATGTCACTTTTAAACAATCAAGAAGGAAGAGTGACTGAGGAAGATATTGTAGGCTGCGTTGAAATGATGCAAAGTGAAGGGAAAGTCATTATAGAAGAAGAGCGAGTGTATTTAGCTTCGTTATTCTACTCTGAAAAAGGCGTTGTAAAGTCAATTCGTCGTCTTATGAACCAAGAAGAAACCCCTGCATTCCCTGAAGCAGAAGTGTTAAAAACGTTAGGGGAAATTGAAGAACAGCTAAAGGTACAGTATGCACCGCTTCAGCAAGAAGCAGTTCAAACTGCACTTCATAAGCCGATGATGCTATTAACAGGTGGACCAGGAACGGGGAAAACAACAGTTATTAAAGGGATTGTTGAAATGTATGCGTCACTGCACGGATTATCATTAAATACGAATGAATACAGTGATGATAATCCATTTCCAATATTATTAACGGCCCCAACAGGAAGAGCAGCGAAGCGTATGAGTGAATCGACAGGGCTTCCAGCTTGTACGATTCATCGTTTGCTTGGTTGGACGCCAGAAGGGTCTTTCCAGCGCAATGAAACCGATCCAGTACAAGGAAAGTTACTCATTATTGATGAGTTTTCAATGGTTGATATTTGGCTTGCAAATCAGCTATTCAAGTCACTTCCGACAAATATTCAAGTTATCGTTGTAGGTGATGAAGATCAGTTGCCATCTGTAGGACCTGGACAAGTGTTAAAAGATTTATTAAATGCAGGAGCCATCCCAACGGTAAAACTTACAGAAATTTATCGTCAGGCAGAAGGTTCGTCTGTTATTCAGCTTGCCCATGCGATAAAAGACGGAACACTTCCACCAGATTTAGCGCAAAATAAAAAAGATCGTTCATTTATCAGCTGTGCAGGGGCTCAAATTGTTGAAGTTGTAAAAAAAGTATGTGAAAACGCGAAGACGAAAGGGTTTAGCGCAAAAGATGTACAAGTGTTGGCACCTATGTACCGCGGACCAGCAGGTATTAATGTGTTAAATGAAGCTCTTCAAGAAGTGTTTAATCCGAAAAAAGAAAAAAGTAAAGAAATTGCCTACGGTGACGTTGTGTATCGAAGAGGTGATAAAGTACTTCAATTAGTCAATCAGCCGGAAAGCCAAGTATTTAATGGTGATATTGGAGAAATTGTTTCGATTTTTTATGCAAAAGAAAATGTCGAGCAACAAGATATGATTATCGTTTCATTTGATGGGATTGAAGTAACGTATACAAAGCCTGATTTGAACCAAATCACCCATGCATATTGCTGCTCAATTCATAAATCACAAGGTAGTGAATTCCCAATAGTTATTATGCCAATTGTAAAGAGCTACTACCGTATGTTACGTCGTAATTTAATTTACACGGGCATTACAAGGAGTAAGAAATTCCTTATTATTTGTGGTGAGGAAGCAGCTTTCCGGTCTGGTGTAAATCGCCTTGATGATGCAATGCGTCAAACGACTTTAGCGAGTCGCTTGCAAGAATCACAAGGAGAAGTACAGATGGTAACAGTTAATGGCGAAGAAATGGACGTGGAAAACATTTCACCGTATGATTTCATGTAACAAGGTGAAATTATATAGTGAAACTTTCAAACGTATAACGTTGAAAGGCTCCAGCAATGTATAAATGAATGCGGTTTGGACATAATGGCGAATAGAATCTGGGAGACTGTAAGGAGATGAAAGCCATATGTTCATTTGTCCAAATTGCAAAGGGAAAGACATTGGGAAAATAGGTGTCAACCAATTTTATTGCTGGAATTGTTATATCGAATTATCGGTTTCAAAGGGGAAAATCCATACGCATCAAGTAGAGGAAGATGGTTCATTAAGCTCTCTTGATGATTTATTTGATGAGAACGAAAGAACGATCGGATAACGAAAAGGGGGATTTACTTTGAATCTACGCAATTCATTAATCGCATTAGGTGTTGGAGCGGCAGCATATCAATATGCTCGCAAGCAAGATGTATTTTCAAAACGCAATATGAAAAAAGCACGTAAGATGATTAAATCTTATTTATAAGCGCAAAAAACTCCCTTCATCATAAGGGAGTTTTTTTATGCACTTGTATGTAAATATAAAAGTCCAATTTCAGAGAAGAGATACGATAGGCCGTAACATCCAACGCCTAGCATTCCGTAATGGAATAATTGCTTCGCTCTTTCTTTTCGTGAGGAACGAATAAAGAAACCTTTCCAAATACCAAACCCGATACAAACCCATTCAAGAATCATAAAAAGTGCTGATAATACGAGCATAAATAAAACCATTATGAGCCCTCCTGATTATATTGTTTCATGCTGCATTCTCAGGGGTGTTTGTCCTTATTATGTTATGTATATGTACGTCTTTACAAAACAGTATGGTCTGGACGAAAAGATTTTAAAACTTTCGCACATAACCTACCCTATTTATTTTCAAAATAAAGGTGGAGGAGGTTTTTCATGTGAAGAATCTTAAAATCATTTGGATATATCGTTTAGGGTTATTGTTACTTGTATTTCTTTGTTTGCTCGTCTTTTTAAAAATTAAGCCGCTATGGGCACCAATTATTTTTGTATTTAAAGTGGCAATTACACCGTTTCTTATTGCGTGTTTTATTGCGTATTTATTGCATCCTTTAATTGAAAAAATTCATAAAGAAGGGATGCCACGTACACTTGCTATTTTGCTCATTTACATCCTTTTCTTTGGCGGAATTGGTTATGGGATTTATAAAGGAACGCCAATTGTTATTAAGCAATTACAAGAGATTAATGAGCAATTTCCGCAGTTTACAAAAATGTATGATTCTTGGATGGATGGCGTTACGGAACAAACAGCGAACTTCCCGTCCTTTATTCATGAAAAGGTGAAACAAATTTTTGGTGGAGTAGAAACGAAGATACAATCACTTTTAAATAAAGTGATGAGCACAGCCCGTGGCGTATTGGACTCGTTGCTTATTATTTTTTTAATACCGTTCATTGTATTTTACATATTAAAAGATTACGGTGAGTTTTATCATATCTTTTGGAAACTAGTCCCGAGTAAGTGGCGTAGTACAGGGCAAATGCTGGCGAAAGAAATTGATAAGTCACTCGGAAGTTATATTCGAGGACAGTTATTTGTTTGCTTAGTATTAGGAGGAGTATCTGTTCTTTCTTTTTGGTTTATCGGTATGAAATATCCATTATTACTCGGCATTATTATTGGGGTAACGGATATAATCCCGTACTTCGGTCCTATTTTAGGGGCGATTCCGACATTGATGATTGCGGCAACGGTATCAACGAGTTTACTCATTAAGGCGGCAATTACGATTGCTATTTTGCAATTTTTGGAAAGTAACATTTTATCACCTTACATCGTTGGTAAGTCACTTCGTATGCATCCTGTTATTATTATGCTCGCATTACTAGTTGGGGGAGAAGTGGCAGGAATTGTAGGATTATTAATATCAGTTCCTGTTTTAGCGGTCATTCGTACGGTGATCGTTCATGTAAGGCCTCTTTGGAAAAAAGAAGATGTGTAATATGATAGCCCTCTACTTATAAAAGTAGAGGGCTATCATTATTTAGAGAGTTGCTCGTGTATTTGTTGAACGAGAGAGCTTACATCATTTGTTTGAATATGTTTTATTTTTTTCCATTCATTATCGTACATAAATATAATTTGATTGCTGAAAAGACGCTTTTGCTCTTTTAGATTAGAAATGTTTGCAAAAGAGTACTCTTCAAATATTGGGTTCTTACTTACATCTGGTCCATAAAAGAAGAGCCGTTTGTTCGTTAAAATTAACAGTCCTGGTCTTGTAACGGAACGATAAATAAATATATTTAATGAACATGCTACATAAAACAATATTGTTTCGTCAGTCATTAATATGTTTTTAGCTTTGCTTAATAAGGTTGTCATTGTAATCGCTCCTTTATTATTGATAATTTAATTATAATAAAAATATAATATTTCGAAAAAATATAGAGATAGTACAATTTATTAATAAATGCATAATATATTGAAAGGCTGTTAAGAATGAATAGTAGAATAACTATGGTTAATGCAATATAAATGATTATCTACATTGACAAACTTAAGAGAATTCTATTATATTTAGTCATATAATACATTAAATCAATGACGGAAAAAGTACGTTACAGCCCATTTATAGAGAGAAGCTTCCATATGGCTGAAAGAAGCTTTAAATGAAGGGTAACAGAAAGCTAATCCAGAGAGCAGCTAATCACTGCCGTCTTGCCACGTTACGGCACCATGAGGTGATGAATTGATTGTTATAATAATCAATTCATAATTAGGGTGGTATCGCGAGTTAACTCTCGTCCCTTTTATAGGGGCGGGAGTTTTTTATATTTAAGGAGGAAAATACAATGAAACAACTAACAGGCGCACAAATTCGTCAAATGTTTTTAGACTTTTTCCAAGAAAAAGGACATGCAGTAGAACCTAGTGCATCACTAGTTCCGCATGAAGATCCATCTCTGTTATGGATTAACAGTGGTGTAGCGACATTAAAAAAATATTTTGATGGACGTGTAATCCCGCAAAATCCACGTATTACAAATGCTCAAAAATCAATTCGTACAAACGATATTGAAAACGTAGGGAAAACAGCTCGTCACCATACATTCTTTGAAATGTTAGGAAACTTCTCAATCGGTGATTACTTTAAAGAAGAAGCAATTACTTGGGCTTGGGAATTCTTAACGAGCGACAAATGGATCGGATTCGATAAAGAATTACTATCAGTTACAATCCATCCAGAAGATGAAGAAGCATTCACAATTTGGAATGAAAAAATGGGTGTTCCAAAAGAGCGCATCATCCGTTTAGAAGAAAACTTCTGGGATATCGGTGAAGGGCCAAGTGGACCGAATACAGAGATTTTCTATGACCGCGGAGAAGCTTATGGCAATGACTTTAGTGACCCAGAATTATATCCAGGCGGAGAAAACGAGCGTTACTTAGAAGTATGGAACCTTGTATTCTCTCAATTTAACCATAATCCAGATGGTTCATATACACCGCTTCCTAAGAAAAACATAGATACAGGGATGGGTCTAGAGCGTATGACATCTATCGTTCAAGATGTACCTACAAACTTTGACACAGACTTATTCATGCCGATGATTGGCGCAACAGAATCAATTTCCGGTGAGAAGTATCGTGATGGTGACTTAGAAAAAGATATGGCGTTTAAAGTAATTGCTGACCATATCCGTACAGTAACATTTGCTGTAGGTGACGGGGCTCTTCCATCTAACGAAGGCCGTGGTTATGTATTACGTCGTTTATTACGCCGCGCGGTTCGTTATTCGAAGAAATTAAACATCAACCGTCCATTCATGTTTGAATTAGTGCCGGTTGTTGGAGAAGTAATGAAAGACTTCTATCCAGAAGTACTTGAAAAGAAAGATTTCATAGCAAAAGTTGTGAAAAACGAAGAAGAGCGTTTCCATGAAACACTTCATGATGGGGAAGCAATTTTAGCTGAAGTTATCACAAAAGCAAAAGAAGAAAAAACAACTGTTATTTCTGGAGTAGATGCGTTCCGTCTATATGACACATACGGTTTCCCGATTGAATTAACAGAAGAATATGCAGAAGAAGCTGGTATGACAGTTGATCAGGAAGGCTTTGAAAGTGAAATGGAAAAACAACGTGAGCGCGCACGTGCTGCTCGTCAAGACGTTGATTCTATGCAAGTTCAAGGCGGTGTCCTTGGAGAAGTGAAAGTAGCGAGCGAGTTCGTTGGTTACGGTACAGTTGCAACAGAAAGTAACGTTGTTGCACTTGTAAAAAACGGTGAATACACAGATAGCTTACAAGCTGGTGAAGATGGGCAATTAATGCTTGATGTAACACCATTCTATGCTGAGAGCGGTGGACAAATTGCAGACCGCGGTTACCTTCTTGCTGACGGCGTGAAAGTACTTGTAAAAGACGTACAAAAAGCACCAAATGGTCAAAACTTACACAAAGTTGTTGTTGAAGAAGGTACATTAACGAAAGATGCGGCTGTGAAAGCTATTATCGACACGAAAAACCGCAGTAGCGTTGTGAAAAACCATACAGCAACTCACTTACTACACCAAGCATTAAAAGACGTACTCGGAACGCATGTTAACCAAGCAGGTTCTCTTGTAACTTCTGAACGTTTACGCTTTGATTTCTCTCACTTCGGTCAAGTACAAGCTGACGAATTAGAAAAAATTGAGCGTATGGTAAACGAGAAAATTTGGGAAAGTATTGATGTTGAGATTTCTCAAAAAGCAATTGAAGAAGCGAAAGAAATGGGCGCAATGGCATTATTCGGTGAAAAATACGGTGATGTTGTACGCGTTGTACAAGTAGGCGATTACAGCTTAGAGCTTTGCGGTGGTTGTCACGTTGATAACACAGCTTCAATCGGTATTTTCAAAATCGTTGCTGAGTCTGGTATCGGTGCAGGAACGCGTCGTATTGAAGCAGTAACTGGTAAATCTGCATACGAATTAATGAACGATCAAGTAGGTTTATTAAAAGAAGCAGCAGGAAAAATGAAAACAAATCCGAAAGATATTTTAACAAGAGTGGATGGTTTATTTGCTGAAGTAAAACAACTTCAAAAAGAAAACGAATCTCTTGCTGCAAAATTAAGCAATATTGAAGCTGGAAACTTAACTGATTCAGTAATGACAGTTGATGGCGTAAATGTATTAGCAGCGAAAGTAAACGTTGCAGATATGAACAACTTACGTACGATGATGGATGACCTGAAAAATAAATTAGAGTCTGCAGTTGTCGTATTAGCGTCTGTAAATGATGATAAAGTGAACATCTTAGCTGGCGTAACGAAAGATTTAATTAGCCAAGGTTACCATGCTGGTAAACTTGTGAAAGAAGTGGCTTCTCGTTGCGGCGGCGGTGGTGGTGGCCGTCCTGACATGGCTCAAGCAGGCGGTAAAAACCCAGCGCAAGTTGAGGAAGCTTTAGCATTTGTACAAGAGTACGTTAAATCTGTTTCAAAATAAAGAGATAGTAGTGTACAATGGTAGGGAGAGGAGAAGTTCTTCTCCCTATACTTACTATATAAGTGAGGTGCTTGAAATGGACGGTTTTGATAAAACAATGAAGTTTAGCATTCAAGATGAAAAACAGAGTGTCCATGTAAATGATGTACTTTTAACTGTGTATGATGCACTTCAAGAAAAAGGCTATAATCCGATTAACCAAATCGTCGGTTATTTATTAAGTGGAGACCCAGCATACATACCTCGCCATAAAGATGCACGAAGCATCATTCGCAAGCTTGAACGTGATGAGTTAATTGAAGAGCTTGTGAAGTCGTACTTGAAACATCATCGTGAGGAGTAGTTTATGCGGATATTAGGTTTAGATGTAGGTACAAAAACAGTCGGAGTTGCAATGAGCGACGAAATGGGCTGGACAGCGCAAGGGCTGGAAACAATCAGGATTAACGAAGAACGAGGCCACTTTGGTTTTGACCGTATTTCTGAGTTAGTAAACCAGTACAATGTGGACAAAATAGTAGTAGGTTTACCTAAAAATATGAATGGTACAATTGGCCCACGTGGTGAAGCGTGCCAGCAATTTGCAGAAAACCTGCGAAATCTGTTACAATTAGAAGTTGTAATGTGGGACGAGCGTTTGTCAACGATGGCAGCGGAACGTCTGCTCATTTCAGCTGATGTGAGTCGTAAGAAGCGAAAACAGGTAATCGATAAGATGGCTGCAGTCGTAATCTTGCAAGGATTTTTAGATAGTAAATAAGAGGTGACCAAAATGGAAGAAAATCAAATTACAATTGTAGACGAAAAAGGTAACGAACATTTATGTGAAATTATTTTCACTTTTGATGCTGAAAAATTTGGCAAAAAATCATACGTAGTCTTCTCTCCAATCGGTGAAGTAGACGAAGATGGAGACCAAATTTATGATGCAATGGCTTATGAGCAAAATGAAGAAGAGGGCGGAAGTTTACTTCCAATCGAATCTGAAGAAGAGTGGGAAATGGTACAAGAAATGTTCAACACTCTAGCTGATGAGCAAGAAGCTGAATAATAAGTAATGAAAGATGGACGACATATAGTCCATCTTTTTTTATATGTAAAATGAAAGATTTTTTGTCGAAACTGTGTAAACCTTTGTAGTATAATGAGACGGATTGTAGAAAAATAAAGTGTCTATCTAAAAAAGATAAATAAATTTATTGTGTTTTTATATCGTGTTGTATAGAAAGATATACATACGGTCTACAATTTAATTAAGGAGGAAGAGTGTTGATAGAGAATCAAGTGAAAAAAAAGCGTAGACGTCTTTTTTTATTTTCGATTATTGCACTGCTTTTAGTTTGTGGTTCAGTCTATGCGTATATTTCATCCGCATTAGGACCAGTTGATAGCGGGAATAAAAAAGAGATTGAAGTAGAAATTCCAAAAGGATCATCTACTAGTAAAATTGGTGAGATTTTAGAAGAAAAAGGTGCTGTGAAAAGCGGTACAGTTTTTAGTTTTTATACAAAGGCTAAATCAAAAAATTTACAAGCGGGTACATATTTATTAAATCCTTCAATGAGTGCCTCAGATGTTATTGAACAAATGTCATCTGGTAATGTACATCGTCCAGCTCTTTATAAAGTGACGATAAAAGAAGGTGCACAAGTAACTGAAATTGCAGAAACGGTTGCAAACGAATTAAAGTGGAATAAAGATGATGTCGTACGTCAATTAAATGACAAAGCATTTATTCAAAAAATGCAGCAAAAGTATCCGAAGTTGCTAACGGATAAAATCTTTGATAGCAATATTAAATACCCATTAGAAGGTTATTTATATCCTGCGACGTACTCTTTCTATAAAAAAGATACGACGTTAGAAGAAATTGTAATTCCAATGCTTGAGAAAACGAATGCAATCGTAGTTCAAAACGAGGCAAAAATGAAAGCGAAAAACTGGGATGTTCATCAGCTTTTAACATTGTCTTCACTTATTGAAGAAGAGGCAACAGGCTTTACAGATCGTCAAAAAATCTCTAGTGTCTTTTATAATCGTTTGGCAAAAGGTATGCCACTGCAAACTGATCCAACGGTATTATACGCACTTGGAAAGCATAAACAACGTGTATTATACGAAGATTTAAAGATAAACTCACCGTACAATACGTATGTTGTGAAAGGATTGCCAGTTGGTCCGATTGCAAACTCTGGTAAACATTCAGTGGAGGCGGCGTTAGAACCTGCGCAAACAGATTATTATTATTTCTTAGCTGCACCAACTGGTGAAGTGTACTATGCGAAAACATTGGAAGAGCATAATGCATTAAAGCAAAAATATATTACGAAAAAACAGTGAAATGGGGAGGGATAGCGAAAAAGGTCGCACATCCCTCTTTTTTGTGGTAAAATATATCGGGTTAAAAACTGGCAGAAGAATCGTTTTTAATATCAAAACGGGACGTACAAGCTAAGGGTGAAACTGGCTTGTATTTTTATTGCATTCTATGTGTGAAAAGACGTCATAGAGGCACTTCTCCATGTAAATAAGGAGGACCATTATGGAGGATGCAGTTAACGAGTACCTATTATCATTTATTGATCCAAAAGATAAATTAATTCTTGAAATGGAAGACTATGCGAAAGAAAATCATGTGCCGATTATGGATCGACTTGGAATGGAATTTATGTTGCAATTTTTACGTTTAATTGGACCAAAAAGCATTTTAGAGCTTGGTACAGCAATTGGTTATTCTAGTATTCGTATGATGCAAGCTATTCCAAATTCTCACATTGTGACAGTTGAACGCAATCGCGAGCGATATGAAAAAGCACTTGAATATATAGAATGTTCACCAGTTAAAGAGCGTATTTCCGTTATTTACGGTGATGCGTTAGAAACAGGCGAGCAAGTAGAAAAACATGGAACGTTTGACGTTATTTTTATTGATGCAGCAAAAGGACAATATCGTCGCTTTTTTGACTTATATGAACCGTTATTAAATCCTGGTGGCGTAATTATTTCAGATAATGTTATGTACCATGGCCTTGTAACGACAAAAGAGAAAATTGAAAACAGACGTACACGTGGTTTAATTCGTCGTATTAAGACGTACAATGAATGGCTTATGAACCATGAAGGATATGATACAACGATTTTCCCAATTGGTGATGGAGTAGCTGTTAGTAAAAAGAGAGGGTGACCAAGGTATGAAGAAACCTGAATTGTTAGTAACGCCAAAAGCAGTAGTGGATATCGAACCTCTTGCGAAAGCAGGAGCAGATGCGGTAATGATCGGTGAGCAAAAGTTTGGTTTACGTTTAGCAGGGGAATTTTCACGTGAAGATGTGAAACAAGCTGTGAAGATTGCGCATGAAAATGGTGTAAAAGTATACGTAGCAATGAACGCTATGTTCCACAATGATAAAGTAGACGAATTAACAGATTATGTTGCATTTTTAAACGAAGTAAGTGTAGATGCAATTGTTTTCGGAGACCCAGCAGTATTAATGGCGGTCCGAGAAGTAGCGCCAAATATGCAATTGCACTGGAATACAGAAACAACAGCAACAAACTGGTTTACTTGTAACTACTGGGGACAAAGAGGAGCAAAACGAGCTGTATTAGCTCGTGAGCTTAGTTTAGATGAAATTGTTGAATTAAAAGAAAATGCTGAAGTGGAACTTGAAGTACAAATTCACGGTATGACTTGTATGTTCCAATCGAAGCGTTCCTTAGTAGGAAACTACTTTGAGTATCAAGGACGTAATCTTGACATTGAAAAGAAAAAATATGAAGAGAATATGTTCTTATATGACCCAGAGCGTAACAATAAATATCCAATTTATGAAGATGAAAATGGTACTCACATTATGAGTCCAAACGATATTTGTTTCATCGATGAGTTAGAAGAACTAATGGACGCTGAAGTCGCTAGCTTAAAAGTTGATGGTGTACTAAAAAGCTCTGCATACATTATTGAGGTAACGAAGAAATATCGTAAAGCAATTGATTTATGTGTCGAAGATCGTGATGCGTATTATGACGTGAAAGACGATTTATATAAAGAGATAGAAGAAATGCAACCAGTAAATCGTCCGTTAGATACAGGATTCTTCTTTAAAGAGACGGTTTACTAAACGAGGAGGGTGTAGGAAATGACTGTACAAGAAATTTCACGAGTAGTCGATGGCAAACGCGTTATTGTGAAGAAACCTGAACTGTTAATCCCTGCGGGTAACTTAGAAAAATTAAAAGTAGCTATCCATTATGGGGCAGATGCTGTATATTTAGGTGGACAAGAATTTGGTCTTCGTTCGAATGCAGGTAACTTTACACTGGAAGATATGGCAGAAGGTGTTGAATTTGCAAAGAAATATGGAGCAAAAATATATGTAACAACAAATATCTTTGCACATAATGAGAATATGGACGGGCTAGAGGAATATTTAAAAGGGATTGAAAAAGCTGGCGTAACGGGAATTATCGTTGCTGATCCGCTTATTATTGAGACTTGTAAACGTGTAGCGCCTTCTGTTGAAGTGCATCTAAGTACACAACAATCACTATCCAACTGGAAAGCAGCACAGTATTGGAAAGAAGAAGGTTTACATCGTCTTGTATTAGCTCGTGAAGCAAGCTATGAAGAAATGAAAGAAATTAAAGAAAAAGTGGATATTGAAATTGAAGCATTCGTCCATGGTGCAATGTGTATCGCATATTCAGGCAGATGTACGTTGAGTAACCATATGACAGCGCGTGACTCTAACCGTGGTGGTTGTTGTCAATCTTGCCGTTGGGACTATGATTTAGTTCAAACAGTATCACAACATAAAGATGCAAAAGAGCTGCCTTTATTCCAAGAAGAAGATGCTCACTTTGCAATGAGTCCAAAAGACTTAAATTTAATTTTATCAATTCCGAAAATGATTGAAATTGGAATTGATAGCTTAAAAGTTGAAGGACGTATGAAATCAATCCATTACGTAGCGACTGTAGCAACGGTATACCGTAAAGTAATTGATGCGTATTGTGCGGATCCGGATAATTTTGAGTTTAAACAAGAATGGTTAGATGAGCTTGATAAATGTGCAAATCGTGATACAGCTCCCGCATTCTTTGAAGGGGTTCCAGGACATCAAGAGCAAATGTTTGGAAATCATAGTAAGAAAACAACGTATGATTTCGCTGGTTTAGTGTTAGATTATAATGAAGAAACGGGCATTGTAACGATTGAGCAACGTAATCATTTCAAACCAGGACATGAAGTGGAGTTCTTTGGGCCAGAAATAGAAAACTTTACGCAGACGGTGGAGAAAATTTGGGATGAGGATGGAAACGAATTAGATGCAGCGAGACATCCGTTGCAAATCGTGAAATTCAAAGTGGATCAACCAGTGTATGTGAATAATATGATGCGCAAAAGCATACTTCAATAAGAAAGAGTGATAGTCGAATGGGGACGAATAAGCCTGTTGTAATTGGAATTGCTGGTGGTTCGGGATCAGGTAAAACGAGTGTAACGAAAGCGATTTTTGACCATTTTAAAGGTCATTCTATTTTAATCTTAGAGCAAGATTATTATTACAAAGATCAAAGTCATTTACCAATGGAAGAGCGTTTAAAAACAAATTATGATCATCCGCTTGCGTTTGATAATGATCTGTTAATTGAACATTTGCAGCAGTTGCTTGCATATGAGCAAATTGATAAGCCTGTATATGACTATACATTGCATACGCGTTCAGAAGAAGTTATTCCAGTTGAGCCGAAAGATGTAATCATTTTAGAAGGAATTCTTATTTTAGAAGACCCACGTCTTTGTGAGATAATGGACATTAAGCTATTCGTTGATACAGATGCAGATCTTCGTATTTTACGCCGCATGCAGCGTGATATTAAAGAGCGCGGTCGTACGATGGATTCAGTTGTTGATCAATACGTAAGTGTTGTACGTCCAATGCACAATCAATTTATTGAGCCTTCTAAGAAATTTGCGGATATTATTATCCCTGAAGGTGGACAAAACCATGTTGCAATTGATATTATGGTGACAAAAATTGCAACAATTCTTGAACAAAAAGTAAATTTGTAATAGCATAGTAAAAGATATACGATAGGAAGGGATTTTTTCCCTTCCTATCGAATACAATGAAACATGCAACCTCATCTATATATAGGTGAGGGCATATTTATATCAACTTTCCATACATATCTTCTTTATATAAAGAAGAATTGGGAATACGGGGTTGTATGTGACAACTCCGCTAGTACAGGCGTGCTAGAAACCTCCGCTATACATATAAGTGGGGGAGTTTTCATATGGAACTCCTCTTTTTTTCGGGGGATTGGTATATAAAAGGAGTGGAAAATATGGCAACAGAAAAAACATACCCTATGACGCAAGAGGGTAAGCAAAAGCTAGAGAACGAACTTGAAGATTTAAAAACGGTAAAACGTAAAGAGGTTGTAGAGCGAATTAAGATTGCACGTAGCTTCGGAGATCTTTCTGAGAACTCTGAGTACGATGCAGCAAAAGATGAGCAAGCGTTCGTAGAAGGACGTATTACACAATTAGAAAACATGATTCGTAACGCAGTTATCATCACAGATAACGGCGAAGAATCTACAGTTGTTACATTAGGTAAAACAGTAACATTTAAAGAGTTACCAGGTGGAGATGAAGAATCTTACACAATCGTAGGTAGCGCAGAAGCAGATCCATTTGAAGGAAGAATTTCTAACGATTCTCCAATTGCAAGAAGCTTATTAGGTAAGCAAATTGGTGAGAAGGTAGCAATCCAAACTCCAGGTGGAGAAATGCAAGTAGAGATTATCTCTGTAAAATAATAAAAAATCACTCGTGTAAAAGCGAGTGATTTTTTTATTTGTATAAAAGATGAAACACTCCGTCCAAACTATAATAGACGAGGTGTTTTTTATGAAAATAAAACGGAGAATTACAATTGTTTTAATTTGTTTTATATGTATCATGTTTATTTTACTTTGTCGTTTAATTCAAATACAAATTATAGCTACAGAATCATTTACAGATCGTAAGATAAATTTAATTGAAAAAAGTGTTACACAACGGACGCAGTCCATTACGGTAGATGATGGACGAGGCCATTTTATAGATCGAAACGGTAAGGAAATAGGTGAGAAAAAGTATCCTGTTTTAATTATTTTTCCATTTTTACAAATAAAAAATGACATGTTAGAGAAAATTGCGCATATCATTGGTGTGTCGAGACAAGAGATTGAAAGTCAAATGAAAGACAAGAAAAGTGCATTTATCATGCAAAGGGGAAATGGTCCATTTCGCTTGGCACGAGAGCAGATGGAGAAGGTAAATCAATTAAATGTATTAGGTATTGTAGCAGCTGAAGTTCGTTTACGGCAAACTGGCACGATGAATCATTTAATTGGTGATGTAGGGGAGAATGAACGAGAATTTCAAAAACGATACGGAGAAGTAAGACAAATTTCAAGGCAAACGCCAATTGGCATTTCAGGATTGCAGCAATCATTTGATGAATTTCTTTTGACCGATGGAGAAGCAAAAGTATTGTATCAAGTGGACCGACAAGGGGAACCGATTTTTGGAAAACAAGCGAAATATACTGCGCCTGGAAATCCGTTTTATCCAGTGACGATTCAAACAACTTTACATAACAGGTTACAGCAAAAAGCAGAGGAAGTGGTTGAAGCAAGCGAAATAAAGAAGGGGGGATTAGTATTACTTGATGTAAAGACAAATGAAATTTTAGCGATGGTCAGTAAACCATCTGTGCAGGTGAAGGATGAGCGTTTATATACAACTACACTTGAAAATCAAATGTTGACACCACATTTTCCCGGTTCTGTTTTTAAAACAATAGTTGCAGCGGCAGTAATTGATCAAAATGAAAATGTGTTTAATCGTACATTTAATTGTAATCAAGATTTATATGGTGAAGACCACCCACAAGTTATGATGGGTACACTTAGTTTTAAAGAGAGCTTTGCTAGAAGCTGTAACAGGACATTTTCAGAGTTAGGTAATGAGCTAATACAAAAGGATAAGATGGTGTTAGAAACTTACGTAGCAGCGTTAGGAGCCGCTGGTAAGGTTGGATGGAAAGGTTCTGTATTTCATACAACTCATTTTGAGCAAATGCCAGAGGAGAAGAGGGTTACGATTTGGGGTAGTGAAGGAAATAAGAATAGTAAAAAGGCTGTAGCTCAAACAGCAATTGGACAGAAAGATGTACGTATGTCACCTCTAGCGATTGCAAATATGATGGCGACAATTGCTAGGGATGGAGAAAAGATGGAAGTGAAAGCTGTGGAAAAAATAATGTATAAAAATGGAACGGACTTTTATACGTTTGAAGACCATACAATAGGCGGGAAACAGCTTTCGTATGAAGCGGTTAAAACATTACAAGAGTTATTAAGGGGCGTTGTAACAACGGAGAAAGGAACAGGAGCCGCATTCAGGTCGTTGCCACTAAGTGTTGCCGGAAAATCTGGGACAGCGCAAACAGGAAAAGGAACGAAAGTGAATCATTGGTTTGCAGGTTATTTTCCATATGAAAATCCAAGATATGCTTTAGTTGTCGTGGATATAGAAACGAATAGTAATGTAAATGAAGTTACACCTATTTTCAAAGCTATCGTAGAATCAATCTATCGATTAGAGAATGAAAAGTAATCTTGCAATTCATAGTGAAATGTTTTCATTTCGTGAAAATATTATTGTAGATGTTCAACCTTTCTAGATTTAATGTTACAATAGCAAGTATGAAAAACTGCATGGAGGTTTGAAGAATGGCAGGAGGATCTAGATTCCAACAGAAACAACAAAAACGTCGTCAAAACGGTGTTTTAAATATTGCAATTGCAATTGTATTAATATTAGTAGCTATTGTATCATATCAATTGTTTGTTCCTGAAAGAAAAGAGCAAGCGTCTTCTAGTGATAAAAAAGTAGCTCAGCAAACAACGAAAGAGAATAAAGCTGAGAAAGCTAAAGGCAAAGAAGAGCCGAAGAAGAACGAGCAAGATAAGGCAGATGCTAAGAAGAAGGAAGAAGAGAAGCAAAAGGCTGAGGAAGAACAGAAAAAAGCTGAAGAAGAAGCGAAAGCTAACGAGAAAGCACCAGCTGAAAAAACACAGTCACAGGCAACAGATGCTTATACGAAATCTTCTTGGAAGCCAGTAGGTACAGAGCAAGGTGCAACACCTGCGATGACGTTTAAAAAGGGTACAGCAGATTGGAATGAGATGAATCAAGCTATTTCAGCTGCAATTGACGTTCCAGTAAATCAATTAGTTATCCATAGAATTGGAAATAACGGTAAGAATAAAGCTTACGGTAACGTACAAGATAAACAATCAGGTAAAAAATATTATGTGAATATTGATTGGGTAGACAATGAGGGCTGGAAACCAGTACTTGTTCAAACTCTAAACTAAAAAAGAGAGGCTCCTTAGGAGCTTCTCTTTTTTAGTTAGCGTAATTTCTTTAATTTAAAATGAACAACCGCGCTATAATATGGTCTTTTGTTTTCGGGATCCATAACCATTTGATGCGAGATGTGATGAACTTCAAGCATAAGTGCTTTATTATTATCGATTTGTTCGCTAATTTTTCGTTCCAAAGAAGCTAAGTCTCCTGCTTCGAAAAACTCTACTTTATCTTCTAACATTTCAAAGGTAAATGACACGAAGACGACCCCTCTCCTATGTAATCAACTATAGTGTAACAAAGAAAAGAATGAAATACCATGTACATTTCAATTGACATTTTTAGAAAGAGGGAATATCATACTGATAAAACCGATAAGAAAAAGGGGAATTTTTATGGGGACAGAATTTAATGGTTTATTTGATGAGTGGGCTCATACGTACGATTCATTTGTACAAGGCGAAGATATACAATATAAAGAAGTTTTCGCCCATTATGAGGACATTCTAGAGGATGTAGTTAACAAGTCATTTGGTAATGTATTAGAATTTGGTGTTGGTACTGGCAATTTAACAAATAAATTATTATTTGCTGGCCGCACAGTTTACGGTATAGAACCGTCACGTGAAATGCGCATGATTGCAAAAGAGAAATTGCCAAAAGAATTTTCTATTACAGAAGGTGATTTTCTTTCGTTTGAAGTCCCAAATTCAATTGATACCATAGTAAGCACCTACGCATTTCATCATTTAACAGATGCTGAAAAAAATGTAGCGATTGCGAAGTATAGTCAATTGCTAAACAAAGGTGGTAAAATAGTGTTTGCTGATACGATATTTGCAGATCAAGATGCATATGATAAAACTGTTGAAACAGCAAAACAAAGAGGTTTCCATCAGTTAGCAAACGATTTGCAAACGGAATATTATACACGTATTCCAGTCATGCAGTCTATTTTTGAAAACAATGGCTTCCATGTAACGTTTACGAGATTAAATCATTTCGTTTGGGTAATGGAGGCAACTAAGCAATAGAAAGAGGGATTAGATTGAGAATTGCTGTAATTGGAGCAATGGAAGAAGAAGTACGTATTTTACGTGACAAATTAGAACAAGCAGAAACAGAAACGGTTGCGGGTTGTGAATTTACGAAAGGACAATTAGCAGGACATGAAGTAATCTTGTTAAAGTCTGGTATTGGTAAAGTAAATGCAGCGATGTCAACGACAATTTTATTAGAAAGATATAAGCCTGAAAAAGTAATTAATACTGGTTCAGCTGGTGGCTTCCATCATTCTCTAAACGTTGGAGATGTAGTTATTTCAACAGAAGTTCGTCATCATGACGTAGATGTAACAGCATTTAACTATGAGTATGGTCAAGTACCAGGAATGCCTCCTGGATTCAAGGCTGATGAAGCATTAGTTGCATTAGCTGAGAAATGTATGCAGGCAGAAGAAAATATTCAAGTTGTAAAAGGTATGATTGCAACAGGTGATTCATTTATGAGTGATCCGAACCGCGTTGCAGCAATTCGTGATAAATTTGAAGACCTTTATGCAGTAGAAATGGAAGCAGCAGCTGTTGCACAAGTATGCCACCAATATGAAGTTCCGTTTGTTATTATTCGTGCACTTTCTGATATTGCTGGTAAAGAATCAAATGTTTCATTTGATCAATTTTTAGATCAAGCAGCTCTTCATTCTACAAACTTTATCGTAAAAGTACTAGAAGAGTTAAAGTAATGTAACAAAAAGGCAACTGTCTCATATAAAGAAAATACATACAGTTGCCTTTTCTTTATTGGCAAATAAGGGGGAGAACACGATGAATGTATATCGTGGAGTTCATGAGTTGATTGGTCATACGCCAGTTGTAGAAATTACTCGTTTTTCACTTCCAGAAGGGGTCCGTTTATTTGCAAAGCTTGAGTTTTATAACCCAGGTGGAAGCGTTAAGGACCGTTTAGGAAGAGAATTAATCGAAGATGCGCTAGAAAAAGGGCTTGTTACCCAGGGTGGAACAATTATTGAACCGACCGCTGGAAATACTGGTATTGGACTGGCACTTGCAGCGTTACAACATGATTTACGCGTTATTGTTTGTGTACCAGAGAAATTTAGTATTGAAAAACAAGAATTAATGAAAGCGCTAGGCGCAACGGTCGTGCATACACCAACTGAGCAAGGAATGACCGGTGCAATTGCAAAAGCAAAAGAATTAGTAAATGAAATACCGAATTCATACTCTCCAAGTCAGTTTGCGAATGAAGCAAACCCGCGTGCTTATTTCAAAACACTAGGTCCTGAACTTTGGTCGGCACTTAACGGAGAGATTAACATATTTGTTGCAGGAGCAGGAACTGGTGGTACATTCATGGGGACTGCATCTTATTTGAAAGAAAAAAATTTAGATATAAAAACGGTTATTGTGGAACCAGAAGGATCCATTTTAAATGGTGGTAAAGCTGGTCCGCATGAAACAGAAGGGATCGGCCTTGAATTCATCCCGCCATTTTTGAAAACATCTTATTTTGATGAAATTCATACAATTTCTGATCAAAATGCATTTTTACGAGTAAAGGAATTAGCGCGAAAAGAAGGACTGCTTGTTGGGAGCTCTTCAGGAGCGGCATTTCATGCAAGTTTACTTGAAGCAGAGCAAGCGGTGCCAGGTACAAATATTGTAACGATTTTTCCTGATAGTAGTGAGCGTTATTTAAGTAAAGACATATACAAAGGATGGGAATAAAAAATGAGAGCAAAGACAAAGTTAATTCATGGTATTCGCATAGGAGAACCTTCAACTGGATCTGTAAATGTACCGATTTATCAAACAAGTACGTACAAACAAGAAGCAGTTGGTAAGCATCAAGGATATGAATATTCACGTACAGGCAACCCAACACGTGCAGCTTTAGAAGAAATGATTGCAGTATTAGAAAACGGTCATGCTGGTTTTGCATTTGGTTCAGGAATGGCAGCTATTACAGCTACAATTATGTTGTTCTCAAAAGGTGACCACGTTATTTTAACAGATGATGTGTATGGTGGAACGTACCGCGTTATCACGAAAGTATTAAATCGCTTCGGCATTGAGCATACATTTGTAGATACAACCAACTTAGAGGAAGTTGTAGAAGCAATTCGTCCAAACACGAAAGCGATTTATGTGGAAACACCAACGAACCCATTATTGAAAATTACTGATATTAAGAAAATATCTACTCTTGCTAAAGAGAAAGATTTATTAACAATTATCGATAACACATTCATGACGCCATATTGGCAGTCGCCGATTACTTTAGGAGCAGACATTGTACTTCATAGTGCAACGAAATATTTAGGAGGTCATAGTGACGTAGTTGCAGGCCTAGTAGTTGTAAATAGCCCGCAATTAGCAGAAGACCTTCACTTTGTACAAAACTCAACAGGAGGCATTCTTGGCCCACAAGATAGCTTCTTACTACTTCGTGGCTTAAAAACATTAGGAATTCGAATGGAAGAGCATGAAACGAATTCACGCGCAATTGCTGAGTTTTTAAATAACCATCCAAAAGTAAATAAAGTATATTACCCAGGTCTTGAGTCACATCAAAACCATGAACTTGCAACAGAACAAGCAAATGGATTTGGTGCTATTATCTCATTTGATGTAGATAGTGAAGAAACATTAAATAAAGTACTAGAGAAATTACAATACTTTACACTTGCTGAAAGTTTAGGGGCAGTAGAAAGTTTAATTTCTATCCCATCTCAAATGACACATGCATCAATCCCAGCAGATCGCCGCAAAGAATTAGGAATTACAGATACATTAATTCGTATTTCTGTTGGTATTGAAGACGGTGAAGATTTAATTGAAGATTTAGCACAAGCACTAGCATAATAAAAATGCACTGCTCATATAGGCAGTGCATTTTTATTACATCATTTTGTGAAAAACTTCACAAAACAGACATACACAAATGAAATAATTTCATGTATATTAAGTTCATGAAGTGTTACTCACGAACAATCTTGTGAAATGTTTCACAAACAATGAGGTTCATGTAGGAAAGCAACTCTATTTTTTTACGCTAATCGGGACTTATCATGACCTGTAGGGTCTTATTTAGTCCATGATAGCAGAATAGGAGGAATTTACATGGTAGTCAAAGAGAAAGTTGTAAATGAAATGCAGGAAGTAAAAGAGATGATTGATACGTTAGTGAATAACGGTCGAAAGGCTTTACAAGCATTAGAAAGTTTTACACAAGAGCAAATTGACAACATTGTTCATGAAATGGCATTAGCAGGTGTTGATCAACATATGCCGCTTGCGAAGTTGGCTGTTGAAGAAACGGGTCGTGGTGTATATGAAGATAAATGTATTAAAAATATTTTTGCTACTGAATATATTTGGCATAGCATAAAAAAGGATAAAACAGTAGGGATTATTCACGAAGATCCTCATGAAGAAATAATAGAAATTGCGGAACCTGTCGGTGTAGTAGCTGGGGTAACGCCAGTAACGAATCCAACGTCGACAACGATGTTTAAAGCATTAATCGCGATAAAAACGAGAAATCCAATTATTTTCGCATTTCATCCTTCAGCACAAAACTGTTCCATTGCAGCGGCGAAAACAGTATATGATGCAGCGGTGAAGGCCGGGGCACCAAAACATTGTATTCAGTGGATTGAAAAACCTTCTGTCGAAGCAACGAAACAATTAATGAACCATGAAGGTGTTGCGCTTGTTTTGGCAACTGGAGGAGCAGGTATGGTGAAATCAGCTTATTCTACTGGAAAACCAGCGCTAGGTGTAGGTCCTGGTAATGTACCATGCTATATAGAGAAATCAGCGCATATAAAACGAGCTGTTAATGATTTAATTTTATCAAAAACATTTGATAACGGTATGATTTGTGCATCAGAACAAGCAATCATTGTAGACAAGGACATTTATGATAATGTGAAAACAGAAATGATTGCAAACAATTGTTACTTTGTAACAGAAGAAGAGAGAAGGAAATTAGAAAAGCTAGTTATTAATGAAAATACATGTGCAGTAAATAGTGATATTGTAGGGAAATCAGCGCAGTACATTGCCGCATTAGTTGGAATTACTGTGCCTGAAAATACAAAAATGCTTGTAGCTGAAATACAAGGTATCGGAGCAGCATATCCACTATCTCGTGAGAAACTGAGTCCAGTATTAGCGTGTGTAAAAGCAAATTCATTAGAAGAAGGATTTACATATTGCGAAGAAATGTTAAACCTTGGTGGTTTAGGACATTCAGCAGTCATTCATTCTACAAATAAAGAAGTACAAAAACAATTTGGATTACGTATGAAAGCTTGCCGTCTTATTGTAAACGCCCCTTCATCACAAGGTGGAATCGGTGACATATATAATGGATTTATTCCATCACTTACGCTCGGTTGCGGCTCGTATGGGAAAAACTCGGTTTCTCAAAACGTAACAGCGACGCATTTATTAAATATAAAAAGGTTGGCAAATAGAAAAAAGAATATGCAGTGGTTCAAATTACCACCAAAAATTTATTTTGAAAAACATGCGACAGCATATTTAGCAAATATGCCTAACATTTCACGTGCATTTATTGTAACGGATCCAGGAATGGTTGAGCACGGATATGTAGATACGGTTACGCATTATTTACGTAAACATGCAAATGATGTAAAAGTCGAAGTTTTCTTTGAGGTCGAGCCAGATCCATCAGATGAAACTGTGTTTAAAGGTGCGGAAATGATGAGAAGTTTTAAGCCAGATGTAATTATCGCACTTGGTGGTGGTTCAGCTATGGATGCAGCGAAAGGGATGTGGCTTTTCTATGAGCACCCAGAAACAACATTCTATGGAATTAAACAGAAGTTTTTAGATATAAGAAAACGTACATGTAAATATCCGGAATTAGGAAGTAAGGCGCAGTTTGTTGCCATTCCAACAACATCAGGAACAGGATCAGAAGTGACACCATTTGCGGTTATTACAGATAAGAAAAATAATATAAAGTATCCGCTCGCGGATTATGAATTAACACCAGATGTAGCAATTATTGATCCACAGTTTGTAATGACAGTACCACCACATGTAACAGCAGACACTGGTATGGACGTATTAACGCATGCAATCGAGGCGTATGTGTCTGTTCTAGCAAATGACTATACAGATGGATTAGCATTAAAGGCCATTGATCTCGTATTTAAATATTTACCAAGAGCATTTAAAGATGGAAATGACGAAGAAGCGCGAGAAAAAATGCATAATGCTTCTGCAATCGCTGGGATGGCATTTGCAAATGCTTTCTTAGGTATTAATCACAGCTTAGCACATAAAATTGGACCGGAATTTCATATTCCGCATGGGCGTGCGAATGCAATTCTTATGCCGCACGTAGTTCGCTATAATGCTATTAAGCCACGAAAACACGCGTTGTTCCCAAAATATGAGCACTTTGTAGCTGATGAACGCTATGCACATATTGCGAGAATGCTCGGGCTTCCAGCAGGCTCGACAGCAGAAGGTGTGGAATCACTCGTCCAAGCAATTATTGAGCTTGGAAAAAGCTTAAATATAAATATGAGTATTGCAGGACAAGGAGTTGCTAAAGACCAATTTGAAGAGGTTGTTGGATTATTAGCAGAAAGAGCTTTTGAAGATCAATGTACAACAGCTAATCCAAAATTACCTCTCATTTCAGAGTTGAAAGAAATTTATATGGAAGCATATAAAGGGGAGTAATGGTTATGAAAGAGTCGCAATAAAGCGGCTCTTTTTCATTTGGAAAACATCTCCCAGAATGGCTGTATTTACTGGTCTTTAAGTTTAATAGAATATGATACAGTGAAATAGGGGAGTGAGAATATAATGAAAGAATTACAAGGAAAAATAGAAGATTATACTCGGTTCGGACAAATCCTTCTCGCTGTAAGTACATTGTTAATGGTTGGCTTATTGATTCCGAATGGAGCAAAAGAAACAATACAATCTTTTGTTATGATGGGGAGCACCATTATATTTTTAAGTTTATCATTCTTTTTCTTTCAGCGTGTGAAAGTGATGCGAGATCAGTTAGAGGGAAATGAATGTGAGTAATATTATGAAATAGAGCACTACGAAAAGAACGAATCTTTTTGTAGTGCTTTTTGTTTTTGAAAAAAATGTATGCGGTTTATATTGACAATGATAATCCTTATCAATTAAAGTAGAATAGTAGTTAATGATTATCATTATCAGTTAGAGGTGAAAGAATGAAAAAATCTATTACGCTATTCACAGCGATTTTATCTATTTTTTTCTTGTTAATAGGTTGCAATGCAAAGGGAGACGAAAAAGCATCTGCAACAAAAACAGAAAAAGGAAAAGAGAAAATCGAAGTTACCGACCTGTCAGGAAGAAAGGTAACATTCGATAAAGTGCCAGAGAGTTTTGCAACATTAAGTATGGGAGACATGAATATTATTCATGCTTTAGGCGGAAAAATAGTAGGTCGTCCGGATGCAAAAATAACTCTTCCAGAGGATTTAAAGAAAGTACAAGTAATCGGGAATGCACATCAACCGAATTTTGAGCAAATTGCTAGTTTAAAACCGGATGTACTTATTGCTAACAATGGGTTTCAAAAGAATGTTCCAACGGTTGAAGGACAAGGAACGAAAGTAATGATTTCTTCTGCGAATTCTGTACAAGATATTCAAAAGAATATTGAACTATATGGAACGATAATGAAGAAAGAAGATAAAGCAAAAGAACTTAATCAAAAAATTAATGATCAAATGAAGACATATGAGAAAAAGAGTGATGTGAAAGCACTGTTAGTATACGGAGCACCAGGTACTTATTTAGCAGCATTACCAACATCTTTATCAGGCGATATTTTAGAAAAAACAGGCGGGAAAAATATTGCAGCTGATTTTCCGGAAATGAAGGAATATCCGCAATATGCGCAGCTAAGTGTAGAACGTATTATTGAGGCAAATCCAGATGTGATTTATTTAATTACACATGGAGATCCAAATAGCGTTAAAAAAGCATTTGAAGGCGAAATGATGAAAAATGCAGTGTGGAAAAATTTGGATGCAGTAAAACAAAAGCGTGTAGTTATTTTGCCACCAGACTTATTTGGATCAAATCCTGGAACAAAAGTTACAGAAGCAATGGAATTTATGTATAAAAGTATACAAGATGTAAGGAAATGATAAGTATGGAAAGTAGTGAAGTAGTAAGGGAAAAGGAACATCCTTTTGCGAAAAAAAGGTGGATAATAGCAGTTACTTTAGTTGTATTAGCGATTTTAGGTCTTTTTTACGGTCTTTTCGCAGGAAGCCTATCCTTTTCTTTACGAGATATTCTAACAGGGATACAAGATGAAGGTTCGACGGTTCATCGAATTGTATGGGACCTTCGTATACCGAGAGTGCTCGTTGGATTTATAGTAGGAACATGTTTAGCAGCATCTGGTGCACTGCTGCAAGGGGTTATGAGAAATCCTCTTGCAGACCCTGGTATTATCGGGGTTTCATCTGGAGCAGGCCTTGTAGCAATTGTAATTATGATTTTATTCCCTCAGCATATGGCATTTTTACCGCTCGGGGCATTTATAGGAGCTTTCATAACGGCGATGGTCATTTATGCTTTATCATGGCAAAAAGGGGCGCCGCCTTCAAGGATTGTCTTAGTAGGTGTATCAATCAATGCATTAATTGGTGCAGCGACGTCAGCGTTAATGTTATTACATAGTGACAAAGTACAATCGGTGTTACCGTGGTTAGCAGGTGGCATTGGTGGTGTAAGTTGGGCACATTTAAACATGATTATTTATTATGCAATATTCGCTATTATATTAGCCTTCTTTGGTATAAAGCATATTCGAGTATTAATGCTTGGAGATGAAATGGCGAAATTATTAGGTCATAACGTGGAGAGAAGCCGGTTTTATTTAATAGTAGTAAGTACACTATTAGCTGGAATTGCAGTTAGTGTTTCTGGTCTTATTGGATTTGTCGGTCTTGTTGTACCACATATGTTACGTTTATTAGTTGGAAATGACTATAAATATTTACTGCCATTATCATGCCTTGGCGGAGGGATATTACTTGTTTTCGCGGATGCGATAGCTCGAAGTTGGTTCGATCCAATTGAATTGCCTGTTGGTATTTTATTATCCTTCTTAGGCGGTCCATTCTTCTTATATTTAATTCATAGAGGAGGAAGACAACGTGATTTCCGTTAATAAAGTATTTTACGCACATTCTGAAAGATTTCAAATGCAAAATATGAATGTACATATTAAAGCTGGAGAGGTCGTTAGTTTAATTGGACCGAATGGGTCAGGGAAATCTACTTTGCTTCGTTTAATGGCAAGACTACTTAAACAAAGCGAAGGGGATATCATTTTAGATGGAAAAAGTATTCATACGATAAAAAGTGCCGATGTAGCGAAGCAATTAGCGATGTTACCACAAATGCATGATCATCAATTAGATTTAACAGTGAAAGAATTAATCGAATTTGGAAGGGGACCTCATAAATCATGGAGAGGTGGCTTAAATAAAGACGATGAAGAAATTGTTGATTGGGCATTGTCTGTTACAAATCTTGAAGGGTATGAATATCGTCTTTTACAATCTTTATCAGGAGGAGAAAGACAACGTGCCTGGATTGCAATGACGCTAGCACAACGCACAAATGTCTTATTATTAGATGAGCCAACAACCTTTTTAGATATCGTTCATCAGTTGGAAGTAATGGAACTTGTGAAACGGTTAAACGAGGAGTTTGGCATGACAATTGTAATGGTTTTACATGATATTAACCAAGCGGCTCAATATAGTGATCGTTTACTCGTATTAAAGCGAGGACAGCTTCAGTATGACGGTATACCAGAAGAAGTGTTATGTCATGAAATGTTTCAACGTGTGTTCGGCATAGAGGTAGATATTTTTCAAGGAAGTGACAAGCCATTTTTCACACCAAAACGAATTTCTAAAAAAGGAGGAGCAAGATGCGAACAGAAGAATGTATTACCACTGAGTTAGTAAGAGAATTTGTTATGGCAGCTCACGGAGATTTAGAAAAAGTACAAGAACTGTTGGCTGAATCGCCAAGCTTACTTCATGCCTCGTACAATTGGGGCGGGTCAGATTGGGAAAGTGCGTTAGGAGCAGCGGCACATGTAGGTCGTCAAGATATTGCTCTTTATTTACTAGAAAAGGGTGCTCGAATGGATATTTTCGCGGCCGCGATGCTCGGAGAATTAGAAGTTGTACAAGCTATTTTAGTAGCACAACCAGAGGCATTGCGTGCATCGGGTCCACATGGTATTTCCCTTCTTCAACATGCACGAATGGGTGGAGAAAAAGCACAGCGTGTATTTGAGTACTTAACAGTGATCGCTTAATGACCGCAAAGGTTCTTATGTGCGGTAAACTTTTCACTTTCATATAATTGAAAAGTGAAAAGTTTACCGCCCGTTAGAACGGGATAAGTATCTAGTATATTTGAAAATCCTACACCCCCTCAATTGTAGTTTTCTTTATGCTAGTTATGATATGGATGCAGTAGACAATATTTGTCTACTGTCTTTTTTAATTCTTTAAAGATTGAATATTTCGTATTTATTCGTTAGTTCATTTATCCCACTATTTGTGGGCAGTAAGATTCCCGCCTCAAAATTCAGCTAGAGAAAAGAAGTTAGGCGGGAGGTCCACTGTCCGTAAATATCCGATTTGTGAAGGCAATTAATGGGTGAGGATGAACAAAACCGCCCCACTGATTAAAGTTTCACTTTATAATAGATAGTAACAATTCATATACATACAAAACATGATCGTGTAGTTAAGTACAAATTCGCGGGAAGGAGTGCAGAGATGTTTCATACAGATCGTTTACAAATTCGCAAATATACAATGGATGATTTGCAGTTCTATGCTTCGCTATGGGGAAATGAGAAGGTAATGCGCTATATTGGAAATGGGACGTTAAAAACATATATGCAATGTAAAAAAAGTTTGGAGGAGTGGGTAATTCCTAGCTATAAAAACGGTCTTGGTTTATTTGTATTGATTGAAAAGGAAACGGGAATACGAATTGGTCATGCAGGGTTAGTAAAGCAGCAGATAGATGGAAAAGAGGAAATTGAAATTGGTTATTGGTTATCACCTCAGTATTGGGGAAAAGGGTATGCGAAAGAAGCAGCGGCAGCATTTCGAGACTATGGTTTCCAAGCGTTACGAATGAATAAATTAATTTCTCTTATTAATCCGGATCACCCCGCCTCTATCTTTGTTGCTAGAAAAACAGGGCTTAGTTATGAGAAAACAACTTCATTTCATGGGATGGATGTTCTCGTTTATTCCATTAAACGAGTTGGATGAAAAAAGGTAAATTGCATCTTTTGAAGAATGGTATATAAAAATAAAGGGGGGATTACATGTATATTTATCATAATGGCCTTATTATTCGTGAGGGAACGAATGGTGTGCCAGCATATGCAATTAAAACTTTATTCGAAGATGCTGGTTGGAGTAATGATAATATCCCTTCTTGGCAAATTGAAAAATTCACGATAGCATTTGAAAATTCAACATGGGCATTCACAATTTGGGATGAAGAAGAGATGATTGCGATGGTTAGAGTTGTTTCTGATGGAATCATGATCGCGAACATAGTAAATTTAGTTGTGAAATGTGAATATAGAGGGAAGGGATTAGGGAAGAAACTTGTCGCTCTTTGTTTGCAAAAGTTGCCACATGGAGACTGGTTTGCACATACATCTGCGAGTAATTTTGATTTTTATAGAAGTTGTGGTTTTGAGGTGAGAGAGTTATCGAGAAATGGAACATGTGCGTACTACGGGTATCAAGTAGCAAAAAAAGATGGGCACCGATAAAAGTAAGATAGTGTAGAAAAAGGATCGCTATTTTAATAATATAAACTGAACTGAGACTCATTTTATGATAAAATAAAAGAAAATTCTGTTTATTGAACGGGGGATAAAAATGAATGTAAAAGTTGGGGATGTATTTAAATACGAAAGAAGATTTACTGAGGAAGAGGTTTTTGAATTTGCAAATATTACAGGAGATAAAGGTAGGCATCATATGGAATATGATGAAAATGGACGTTTAATGGTTCATGGTTTATTAACTGCTAGTATTGGAACGAAAGTAGGAGAAGAATTACATTACATAGCAAGAGAATTAGTAAGTGAGTTTATTAGACCGGTTTTTACAGGAGATACGATCACTTGTGAATTAACTTTAACAAATATTGAACAGATGGAAGGATATAAAAAGGTTTCAATCGAGTCAGTTTATCGCAATCAACATGAAAAGACTGTACTAGTTGGGACAAGTTATGGAGTTATAAGGGGATAAAAAAGAAGCCTGATTTTACAGGCTTCTTTTTTATTTAATAAACACGTTTTCGATTTTCTGCATGACTAGAGATGAGTAATAATGCAGTTTCTTCTCCTATATTACGAACAATATGAGGAACACATGCATTCCAAGAGAAAGAATCACCTTCTTCTACAATTGCAATATCTTCTCCATGTTGAACTTCTAGTTTTCCGCGTAATACAAGATGACATTCTTCCCCTTCATGGGCATTTGGTATATTTTCTTTCGGAAACCCAGCAGGAATTTCCACGAGATTTAGGCGAAGGCCACCTTGCTCTGCAACATGTTCAATTCTTTGTTCATCTTTTCCGTATACACTGTATTTACGCTCTACCTTTTTGACAACTTTCAACCGATCTTTTTGTTCTAATAATAAATAGGGAAGGGGAACGTTTAAAAAATTGGAGATTGTTTCTAAAGTTGAGATAGATGGTGATGTTTTATTATTTTCAACCTGACTCATAAATCCTTTAGAAAGACCTGTTCCCTCACAAATTTGTGCGATTGTTATGCCTCTACGTTGACGAATTTCACGTATTGCAGAACCAATATTCATAAAATCAAGCTCCTTTTTGTAAACAACTATTTGTATCATAGCAAAAAAAATATATTTTTTCCCAGTGAAAATGAATTGACGAATAAAAAAAATTAGTGTATGTTTTGTAATGTGAATAAAAGTTTTGTATAAGAAAACTATAAAGGAGAGAATGAAATGAATCAACATATCGGTAACTTAATTATTCGTATCGTGTTAGGGGTAACGTTCTTTATGCACGGTTTAACAAAATTCCAATCGGGGATTGACAATATTGCAGGGTGGTTTACAAGCATTGGTTTACCAGGAGGTCTTGCATACGGTGTAGCAACAGCGGAAGTAGTTGGTGGTATATTGTTAATTCTAGGTTTAGGTGTAAGATATATTGGATTATTATTTGCACTTGTAATGGTTGGAGCAATTGTAAAAGTAAAATGGTCAGCTGGTTTATTAGGAGATGGAAAAAATCCTGGCTTCGAATTAGAACTTGCATTGTTAGCAATGGGTGCGTACTTATTTGTTGCGAAAGCAGACGGTTTTGTAGATAATTTCTTAAAAGAGAGAATGTTAAAGAAGAACTAAATTAAATGGGGGCTAACAAGATGAGTTTTCAACTTCATCCCGACACAACACTTGATGTTGTTCATTTATATGTATCAAATATAAAGAAATCACTAGAGTTTTATACAGAAGTACTAAGTATGAAAGTACTAAAAGAAGATGAAATGGTTGTTATATTTGGGAATGAAAATAACGAACCACTCCTTATTATTGAAGAAAAGAAAGAAGCTCTACCAAAGCAAAGAGGGAGAACGGGGTTATATCATTACGCAATCTTATTACCAAGCAGACAGGATTTAGCGAATATTCTTCGTCATCTTGTAGAAATGGTATATCCACTGCACGGCGGAGCCGACCATTACTTTAGTGAGGCCCTTTATTTAGCTGATCCAGATGGAAACGGGATTGAAATTTATCATGATCGCCAAAAAGAAGTTTGGCGTGATGAGAATGGAGAACTACCATTTGTTAGTAACCCGTTAGCTGGTGAAGAACTATTACAGCAAGGAAGTACATGGAATGGATTTCCGGCGGGTACTGTGATGGGACATATTCATCTCCATGTAGCTGATTTGGCAGAAGCGAAACGTTTCTATGTGGACGGTCTTGGTTTTGAAGTAACAATCCCAGCTCGTAATGGAGCGTTGTTTGTATCGGCAGGTGGCTATCATCACCATATCGGTTTAAATACGTGGCAAGGTGAAGAAATACCGCCGCAAATGCCAAATTCCGTCGGCTTGAAATATTTCACAATTGTACTAGCGGATGAAAAACAAAAAGAGCAAGTATGTGAAAGCTTAAAAAATATTGGCAAAGTCGCTACGTACAAAGATGGAATATTACAAGTTGAGGACCCATTTGGACATTGTATTCATTTCAAAATAAAAGGAGAAGCCTAAAAAAGGCTTCTCTTTTTTTACTTTCTTATAATTGCTTTTTCGTTTTGTAAAAATAGTTCATCAAACTGCTTTGCAAGCTCAAAATCTAGTTTCGTTAAACCTTTTGCATTCCAAGATGACAAAGTAATAATGACTGCTTTATACTGGATAAGGATAAATGGATGGTGATTACGTTCTTCTGATAGTTTGGCGGCTTCAGAGACAAATTCGACTCCTTTTAAGTAGTCGGAAAACATATATTTTCGTTCAATCCATTTTTCATCTTTTACTATCCATTTATCCACCTTTAATAATTCCCCTTGAACTTCTTCTTCAGTTAATCGCAGCATCATTTTTCACATCCTTTACATGCAGTAGTGCAAGACCATTGTTAATAAGGCGTGTTACAGCTTCGTCAGTTGTGAAAGTATTAAGTTGTTGTAATAGTGCTGCTGATGTTTCATGTCCTTTGTTATGCTCTAAAAGTAATTCTAATATTTCAAGGCGAAGC